>JAUBNY010000288.1:416309-432266 GCA_032275445.1 Crypturellus soui
CCCCACAACATGCAAGGAATTCAGCTGCCCAGGTTGGTGAAGGTTCTGATCTATTTCTGAATTCTGTTTTTTTTTTTTATTGTTGTTGTTGTTGTTTTAAATTGGAGTCTGTTTTGGCTTTAATCCAGCACATAAAATCTAAAAGAAATAATAAGCTTCATGAACAAAATGTCATTCTGTCTAGCAACTGAAGCCACAGTACCCAACTGTGCTAACTAGATCACTTGCAGTTCAACACTGTCAATAAATGACAGTATTGGTATGAGTAATGTGTATACTTAAGGCTATGTGTAATGGAAATAAAGGGTTGTTCTTTTGTCAAAAGTGTATCATTTCAGAATCCTAATAGAAGCTTGCCTGATAGCTCAGCAGGCTAGCAGACAAGGAAACAGATAAAGACCAGTGCAAGGACAGGCATAGCTACTATGTATTTCTGGTACATCATGAAATAAACTGCAACCTTATTAGGGAAGTGTATGTGTGTCGGGGGAGAAAAGAGAAAGAAAAAAACAAAAGCAAAACAAACAAAAGACAAACCAAAAATAACAAACAAAAACACTTTTAAAGGAATTGCCTCAAGCTTAAATGTGTCAGTAGATATATTGAAGACTATTATAATGCTGGCTCTAAACAAACAAAAATGACAGAGTAACACCTGCAATTGCCAGAAGGCTGATGCACAATCATTAATTGAAGTCTAGTTTTGGTATGACTTCCTCTGCTTTAAATTCATCATTGGAAAAAAAAATCATTTTAATTTAAAAAATAGCGTATAGACTGCAATAATTATGCATTAATTAGAATTTAACTGTTGCTGGTGTTCAAATATTGGGCCTTTTAGGGCTTCAGAAGATATTTTTTTGTATGTGTTCAAACCCTCCCCACTCCAAGCACATAAGGACATTTTCAACTATATTGAGAACAGGACCTTATTGCCACGATACTGTGTTCTTTATTCCAAGGGGAGGGAGGGCAGGAAGAGAAGAATCTGGAAGCTCTGACTGATGCCTTCAGAAGAGATACGGTGAAGGTGACTGTGGAAAAATTTAGTTTCTTAGAACAGCTGCCCTAACTATGCCTCTTTCACAGCTGCTGAGTTACACTTTATGTTGATTTCCCGTAACATCTTTCCAAGCAAAGTTCTGACATAATAATCTCTTCCAAACTATATATTACATTCATCTCCTTGACTTCTGATGACAGTTTTTAAACAAGAAAATATTGGACAGTTATTGCACTGGCTTAAAGTCTACACAAGGAAGTCAATGTTCAGCATTAGTTAAATTCATGCCTTTTCCTCTAGTAGGAAGTCTTGAATAAGAACAAGCAGTAGCAAAATAGAAATTTTATGATATTTGCCCCTATAACTGCTAAGGAGTTAAAGACTAACTTTTTATTACTCATTGGGGTGTGAAGAAGTTTTTCGCTATTATCAAAGTTTGAGGAAAAATCCGGGTTTAAGAATTGGGCAATTGACAGATGGCTCTCCTTCCTCTCTTTGCAATGCATTTGAATAGCCACAAAAGGTTGTTTTAGGGCTGTGGAGATTTTTTTTCAGCTGAATCTGTGTTGATTATTCTCCTAGAAAAGTTAAGATGTAAGACTTTTAGTATGATCACACTGGTAAAACAAAGAAAAGCTAAGCAAACAATGGAAAGCAAACTGAATGTAGTATATCACAGAACAAAGCATACCAAAAAAAAAAAAAAAAAAAGTATTGTTTACGATGTATTCCTTTGCTGTCTTTAAGGAAAGTATATGTTCTGCTCTACCTAGCATCTAAAAAGACAGAAACAAACAAAACACAAGAACAAAAGAGAAAAAAAAACTCCTCATTTTAGTCATATTGTATACTTTCTTCCTCACACTTGTCTGGCACCATTCAATACACCACTTTATAGTTTGCACTCTATAGTGACTGGAAGTCCACTAGAGATATATAAGTATGGAAAGGATCCATTTACAGCTATTGTAGCTGCAAAAGAAGACCATGTTCACTGTTAGCTTGAGGGGCTAATTAACAAGAACAAAAATCTATAAGGAGACAAACATAAGCCATATTCACATATAGAAATGTTTCTGAAACTTTTTTTGATAAGTGAAGCAGTCCTGCTATTTTCCTGTTTGTAAGTTTGTTTCCTGTTTGTAACTTGTCCTGTTATAAGTTTATTCTGTGCTGTTTAGTCTTATCCTTTATATAACCTTTAATTTTGATGAATTAAATGCACCTTCAAAACTCTAACTAGAGCTTTTTAGTTTGATAAGGCATTATTAAATTAATTCTTCATTATAATATATTAAATAGTGGGAAGCCACTATTTTTTTCTCTGCCTCAGAAAAAATTCAGGTAATAGAGGAACATTAGTACAATAAAATGACTTGTGGCAGATACCTGAAATATATGCAAAAAGACACTAAAATTATTTTTCATTAAGTTTCATATCGTGTGGTTATTTGGATTACCATGCCTCTTCATAGAGTCTATGAGCGTGCCAACTTGGAGAGCTGAAATTCTGCTACCAACTTATAGTACAAAATTTATATCCTGTCTGTGGTCCAGGAGAATAGGATGTTTCCTTCACTTTCTATCTTGAAATTACTTTAGGAGTAAGATGTGTAGAGTGTATAATCTTCTCACTTCTGACATTCCCCAAAACAGTAAAGCAGGCGAGAACTTTACAGGTTTAACAGTATAACCTTTTCCTCAATAGACTTCAGAACCCAACAAAATATTTATTTTCAGAAAGCAATTTGCTGGTGGAATCAACAATGAGCTTTAAACAATCCACATAGCACTTCAAAATGCCAATAGTTGCCTTTACGAACTAGCCTTCTCCCCAGTCTATCTCAGTTGCCCTTGAGCTTCCTTAGGTCTCCTCAGAAATATCTGCATATACCCTGTAAGACAGAGTATAAATCACACACCATCTGAGCAGTAAGTAGATGTAAAAGTCCTTATAGCGTTGAAGCTCTTGTTACCATGGCAGAACAGGAATTCTCTTTCACTTTGCAGGAGAGTATGCATGTAGAGAGAGGAGATGTGTTTGTACTGTAAAGCTTTAGCTAAATGAATACAATTCTTTCTTGTAAAATAGATTGGTTCAGAGAGAAATACATCTATGCATTAGAAAAGAGAGGGTAAGTGCTCTTCATTGCTCTTGAGCAGTTCAAGACACAGCACTTGGAAGAAGGCAAAAGAACAAACCACCAAAAAATATCCTGAAAGACACCCCACCATTTGTTTCCCCACACATGAGGAAATCCGACGAAGCAAAGAACTGAACAATTTGTAGAGTTGGTTCAGTTTTCCTGGGTTTTATTTGACAGAGACAGGCTTAGATATGGTACTAAAGAAACAAGACAGATCAGAAATAAGCACAAAGTCGCTGATGGAGATTTAATGAATGAGAATTGGTCTCTTTTTAGGAGATCTTTCTCTGGAAAGTTTGTGTATCTATATAGTGATATGCTTTTCATGTGGCTTACTAGTTATACTGATCTTCAATATTTTAAACTAATGAACACATTCAAAAGAGTCATGAAAATGTGTGCAACTGTTAAGAAAGAAATCTTCAGGATGTAATTTTCAAATGAAATATTTTTTCTGGCTGCTCAGAAATGTAAAATGAACGACAATCCCTAGGTCTTATGAATCTGGGAAAAAATTCTATCTTGACATTGTGTGGGATAGCTTTTTTTTATACAAACACACATTAACAATGAATTCAAGCAGTATTTTACCTTTTGTTTACATCTATAAGATGTAGACAAAAATCTGCATTTAAATAACATTATGGTTCAGATATATACTGACAAAATCCTATAAATTCAAAAGCAAGAACATGTTTTAAACTACATATTTATATGTAAATTTGAATACTCTAGCTCTTGTGATTTGTCTTGCTTGTATACTCCATGTGGGTTTTCTCTTTTGTCCAACATTAATATACAAAAATGTACTTTAAACAAACAAAAGGTTGTGAAACAAACATTCAGTGGTAGATATTCTAGCTTCATTGGATGACCGATGGATAAATGATTCTCAGTGGTTGAACTCAAACTGAGGACTTCTAAAGGCTTACATTTCACATGACTAATATGAAGTTTGTTACATAAGATTTAGACCATCTTCAGGGCTACTAGCAATGAATATTTTGATAAACATACCAGTTACATAAAAGCATTCACTAGAATGGACAATCACAGCTCCTATCCATTGTCTAAATTATTTCATTTTGTGCATTATATATCCAGAGAATAACTGTTCCAAAGGCAATATTAAAGTCATTAATGATGATCCACTTACCAGACACATGTCCTAAACTGATGTGCCTAAATATCATTATGAAATTTTAATCGCATAGAAGAGCATATCTAAAATGAAACTGTATTCATATCCAAAATACCCACAGGCAATAATTCACATATAGACTCACTACAAAACTCTGCTTGTTGACTGCAAAATTCAAGTTCTGTGTTAGGACATGAATTGCTTCCAGTACCTTATTGTCTTTAAGTCAATTTCTTTAGCTCTTGACCTGTGTAGATCAATATACATTCCCAGGCTTACTTCTTGAGCCTGCCTGGACATTAAAAATAGTAATGGATACTGAATGCTGCATTAAGCACCTCATAGCAGCCTGTAGCCTTCATCATTCTCAAGACAAACTTTATATCATCACATCACGACTTTACTGAGGTATGTGCCACTTGGAGATGATGTTCAGGAAAGCATGATACATATTCTTACTATGCAGACATCAAGGAATTTTAAAGACCATTCCAAAAAATCAGTTCACACAGAGGGTTCCTCGGGTCACTATTTCTGAAAATGAATTGCTGGACATAAGGCATGCATTCAACCTAGATTTAATAGCCAAAGCAAGGAATGTACACACTTTTTCAGGATTTCATGAACAGTAAAATGGAAGATTTTGTGGCTGTTCAGGAACAGAAAAAACATGTTCCTACTTGTAAATACGCAGCATGCATCTGCATATGAGATTCCTAGTTTAAACTAAATTGTTCCTTCCCAGAAAAATTTACTGCTATAGAAGGAAAAAGAAACAAAAACAGAAAACAAATATGTAGCTTATAGTCCTTTCATTTTGGGCTGGACTGTGCCTATATTTTAAGACACATTACATTTGACTGTCAGCATCTCCCATTTCTAAAAACAAACAAACAAACAAAAACAATAGAAATAAAAAGCAAAAACATTTAATGCTCCCTCTATCAGATGCTTAAAAATCATATTGCCAGGGAAATTTCAGGAGAACTTTGCAGGAAGGGAAGAAAGTATGGTATGTGTTATGGCAAAACTTTTCCCCAGTTGTCTGGTCTCTGCTACATCAATACATAGGATGAGACCTGAGGATGTTCGAGGTGCAGCACTTTACGAGTGACCTTAGAGTAAGAACATTTGTAGAGAAATTACGGGCTTTGTTCTGTGAGTCTCCTGGGAAAAATGCCTCAAGCCCAGGTTCAGGGGTCAGCAGAGATACAAATCCTGCAGCTACTGTAGCTCAGCAGAGAGTCACGGACAGGGACATTTGACTGCTTCCTGCTAGGGAAACCTAGCCCTTACTCAAGAGGCTTGTGAGGCATGAAGGAAATTAAAGGCTGCTGGTTATTTTTTCTCCATTATGTATTTACACAAAGGCGATTTTTCCATCTACAGACTCTCAAACTCTTTAAATAAACTGTGGGAGTACTTGTGTAAGGAGAACTCTATAGACAATCTTGAACTTATACGCATGTTTTCTGATTTAAAAGACATTTCTTGGTATTAATCAAGATCACTCTTTCCAGATTTAAAATTCTAGAGGCATGGTTTTAAGCCATGGTCTACTATCGGACAATTTAATTCAGTTAATGACCTTCAAATTCCAGTAATGCACACTAAACTTGCAAAGATAATTCAGACAGAGGAGGTAAGGGGAGGCAGAGGACAGGAATCTTACTCATTATTGAAACACAGAAAGGCTAAACCAAGGAAGCAAAGTTTCCCTTGTTGAAAGTGAAAGAAATTAAGCTTTCCAACTCTGTGCTGTCTAGCTGTTGATTAAAGCTGTAATCAGGATCCAGCATGCAGTCAGAATACATAACCAAACATGGAATAGTATAATGCATTTGAGGTATGAGGTTTTTGGTCTCTTGGGAAGAAGCATTGCTTTCCTAGAGTATAAAAAGAAAGCAAAAAATAAATAAATAAAGTTCTTGAAACTAGAGTATTATTATCCTTGTTTTTGAGATCATCCTTTTTTCCATATAAAGAAAAGAAAAAGAAAATTTCAGAAGTTTTCCTTTCTTAATTCCACTACTAGTACTTGAATAAGCCTTTAAACACTCAGACCAGCTCCATTACCATATAACATTAGTCTTATCCAAGTACATGAAAACTGTTGTGCCACTTCTCAATAAATTACTAGGAGCTACTGATCTTAATGGACTCTGACTGGATTAGGATCTTAACTCTCAATCCCTTTTCAGCAACAAATTGCCCCAATTCTACGTGGATTTTTTAAAAGTTTTTTTGTCCAAATCTTCTCCATTAACTGATGGGTGTTATAAGATGCAGTGCATTAGAAATCTAGAAAGAAAAAATACTGATTCGGTAATAGATACCTTCTCTCTTTTTGTTGCTACCACATTCAATGCTAGAAAGCTACAAAGCCATTTTGTGGCTACCACATTTAATGTTAAGTGCTAGTCTATTCTTTGTTAGAGCTAGTGAAATTGTTATCTTAAACAACAGTTGCAAATACTGACATTTATTTGGGGGCTAATTATTTAGGGGTTAGTATTTTCAGTATTCATCCAGCTATACTGTCCACCGCCACCCAACATCTTTATTAAGACATATTTTTCATCTCTGGCCTCCTTAACAGTGATTATACATTTCATTTTACATTTTCTAAATCACTTAACATAGAGAATGACAGAAATGCAAGTTATCGTCTTCATCTTAATTAGCATGACCAATTCTTCTCAACTTATGACAACTGAGAATGTCATTAGCATTGTTTCTCCTTCCCTCCCCCATTAAGCATTAATGAAGATGTTATGCAAATGAACAATCTTATCATATTGAAGTAAATAGGAGTCTTAATTCTGATTTACATATCTTGGGATCAAGTCCCTGGAGAACTCTTAACAAATTCTTTCATTTTGGTATAGGTACCTGAAGCCACTATTTACTTCTCAGAAATTTCTGGTACTGATCATTCCAGAACGACTCAGACAAGAGTTTAAGAGTTCTTTCCCAACCAATTAAAAAAAAATAAAAAAGAAAAAGAAAAAAAGTAAAAGGAAAACATACTTCTTAAGACTATGATCCTACTATGTATTGCTTTGGAATAGCACACAATCTGTTACTTCTACATAAGACTCAAGAAGCATACTGAAAAACAGTATTTGTCCAGTCTCTCTTGAGTGTGGGGTTTATTCACTGTCACTTGTAGACACAGAAACACTCTAACCCAATTCTAAGAGTGTTGAAATCTACTTTATTTCCGATACTATGCCAAAGAAATGGCAGTATCTGGGATATGATCCATGTAGTTCTAGATCAGAATACTAAAAGATGCCAAGATGAGCTTCCTCTCCAAGGTTTCTAGACCTATTCTTTTGATGTAACTTGAAGTCATGATTACTTTCTTGAATTTAAATATCTACAGCATAAGGCTAGAGCTAGCCAATACAGAACAAACTCAATACCCCTTCTCCCTCCACCCCCTTACTGACAGTTAAATGGCTAGAAGGAATTATGACTTATCTAAGATTTGGCAGCATGTCACAGAAGTTTCAGGCTCTGCTTCCAACTGTGCTAAGTCATCTTTCTATCTCTATCCACCAGACCTCACTATGTTGCAGATATAAGTTAATTGTTTCAACTAGCTTACCTGATCTGAAGTCGAATTTATCACTCAGAATTTACTCTGCTTGCTCAGCACCACACAAGGAGAAATAATACTTTTGAATTTCAATAATCTGAACATGCATATTTATCATTTGATGAAAGAAACTTTGTATTACTGCACAAGCAGTCATAACTGTGCAAAGACTTTCCATGACTTCTGTCTCACAAGATTTTTTTTTGTCAAAAAACAAGTCAAGAGAAGACAATAAATGCATCATTTTTAAATATATCAATTATTTCAATTGTTTTGGTAGAAGAAGCAATTCAGCATTCTGTGAAGTAGTTCATTTCAATACCTTTAGAATAAAATGTTTGCTGTCATTGGGCTTCCAATAGAACAGTTTATTTCAAGGAAATACATATTTTGTTTTGTTTTGTTTTTTTTTAAACCTTTAGTTGCCAAAATAAGCCATTCTTAAAATGTCATCAATTTTTCAGCTCTTTTTATTTTCTTCTCATTTTTTTCTATTATAAAAAAACCTAAGTTTCAAGATTTGAATGAATGAAGAATTAAATTAAATTTTCTTGCATTCAGAGTTCTTTTCCTTCTCTCACTCTACTGAATCATTTCTCTTAATGTTCTTAAAAGCTAGATAAACATTCATCTTTGCATTTTTTTGTCCTTATATATCACCTACTGTAGCTTATGATACTTATTAATAAATTCCCTTAGAATTGCATTTTTATTTTCCAGACTGCATTTTTCAATCTGAGTTATAGACATTTCGGTCAAGTTCAAAGCTGCTTGTCCTTAGGGACAACCATGGTTCATTTTGATGGCATCCAGAGGTCATGCACCACAGGTTTAGCTTGATGCATGTACTGTCTCAGAACAGGACTCAGGAAGAGGGGACTGGTGTCCAGAAAATATGAAAGGACATGAAAGATATGCACATGAAAGAACAGCCCTCTAAAGGCTCTGCAGACAGAGCTGCTGACTTCTCTTCCATAGCAGTTCTTTTCACTGCTTCTAGCCTCACTCATCCCTCCTCCACCCTCTGCAAACCATCATGTCCACTAACCCTTTCCAATTACACTCTCTACTAATCCCAGTCCTTCATGTACACAAATCCTGCTAGCTCTCTGACTTTTCTTTGCTGTGTCAGGACTCCCTTCTGGACATCTTCTGGTCTTTTCCCAGAATTTATATTCTTGCTTTTCTAAAGTAGAGTTTTGTCCTGTCCTTGAGGTGTGACATCAGTGTTGCCTGTGCTGCCAAGAAGTCTTTAGCCTGCAGAATCTCAGAGGCCAAGTGAAGACATTGCCACCTAGCTTTAAATAAGCACTGTATTGTTCATGCAGAACAAACGCATTTCAGAGACATACCTAAAACAGGAAGCAGTTCAGAGAGGCATAGGTTCCCAGGTAATACCTTGAATCAATTTATAAACATTTCCTGCCCCAGACCAGATCTTCATATACTCGTGTGAATATGTATCCAGGTCATGGCTTTCTCAGGGGAGCCCAGGGAAACCAAGTCAAATGTAAATAATCCATGACCCAAACAACAACAGAAACACACTCAGCAAGGACGCAGTCAATTACATTACTGGTAGAGTATAGACTGTGAAGGGCTTGACACAGCACTGGGTATCTGAAGCAATTATCCCTTGGTTACTTTAGGGTTTTATTTTTACTGTGGTGTGCCTCCTGCCACCCCTCAAAATCTAGACACAATATAATCACTAGTAAACCCAATACTGCAGTACTGTGACAACAGCTTGGGGAGAGCAGGGGATACAAAGCTGTGCTTCTGCATTATCTGCACTTGACATAATAGCATTGAAATATTCTATGCATGCACCTCCATTCAATAATCACCACATAGTCCCTACTGCCAACCACCGGAGTCTTCTGCAGAGCTGAAATCACAGTAATGTGAAGCAAATGGTTCATTCAGACAAGAAAGGAGTTTGTTCTACTCAAAAGGAAAGCAAGCTGCTTCTTCCAGTGCATTTAGAAAGCGATTTTCAGAGAAAAAAAAGTAGTCTTCCTTGCCTTGAATATATTACCCCATCTCAGGTGATAAACATAATCTACACAGCAGAGATAAGTGTATAATGCATCCAGATTGTTATATTCTGCATTATCTTTATTGAATAAATATTCCTAATAGTAACACTTTTCAAAATGTTATCTTTTGGCTATGAAAAATCCACAAGGGCAAGTTTACTGCTGTCAGGAGAACGTGTTCAGCTTCACTGACTCCAGGCAAGCTATATCTGTTGATGCCAGCAATGAATATGACCCCCAGTCACTTTTCTCTCTTAAACGTAAGGGTGCAGGATACAGCAGAAGATGCATACTTCTATTTCCATAAGGGTTTTAGCACAATCTGCATGCAGTGTATGAAACACAGCAAAACTGTAGTGCACTGAAAGGCTGACAATGTCCTTTTGCTAATCTGCTTCTTCAAGGAAATATTCTCTCATTGGTTTATCCGTACTTCTAGCCCTCTGCTTGAGGTCTTTGTCCTTTTCCCCTCCTCTCTGCCATGCATTAGAATTCAGCTTTGTAGCTAGGCAATCTTCTCCAGGAGCCAACTACACAGACTAATTTTATATTCTTCTCAAAACCCACCCTCTGCCATAGTATGCTTTGAGGTAAATTTGAGGTGCTTTTGTGTAGTTTTACTCCTACAGGTCTTTTACTTCCACCACTTCTTTCTCTGGCAAATGCTTTATTATATTGCAGCTAAGTGTGTAGTCTGTTCCTACTCCTTTTCTTTAACTCATGTTCCAGAAATCAGTTCTGTGTTTGGACTTGGACTTGGTGCAAAGAAGCAGTAAGAAACAGGGAGTGGTTAGGGAATAAGTGGAAAGTTACTAATGTTGCAAGCTCAGCTGCAACAAAAAGAGCATGTGACCATTACCACTACCACTGGTGCTGAAAAAGTTTTGACTTTTCCCCTCAAACCAAAATACTGGTATATATGGCCTTATTTTAAGTCCCCTGGTGACATTACAGCTGATCAAAGATATCACTCATACATGTAAGAAAGCTTTTAGAGTTTGAACTAGTGATTACACAATCCTATTACTAATCCTAACAAGCTAATTCTCAGGTTCTTTGTAAGAATTATTTTTTACCGATGGACCTCTTGAGCAAGGAACCTTCAATTCCTTCAAAATGTTTGGCCAAAGTATGGCTGTTTTCTTGCTTTTGCTTCCTTGCTTCTTTTGTCATTGCTTGGTAAGGTTTCCTTTCTCTTCTTGTTAATAAGAAGCCTAGACTCTGGGCCTTTCTCCCCAGGTTATTCTCTCCTCTGTCAATTGCTCATCTCCCTACCTGACAAGAAGGTGGCGAGAAGCATTTGCTGATGATAGCTGATCCAAGTACTGTGGGAATGCACAACTAAGGATGCAGGTTGCTCCTTTAGACTGCATGTCTATGCTTATTAGATACTGTTTTTTCCCTACTACATAAAAGGCCAGATCAGCAGCAGAGAGAAGAAATGTGCTGCTTGCAAGGAATGCCCTGCCGTTTCATCTCTATCTGTAATTGCAGGTTTTCCACAGGGGTAAGGATACTGCAACTTTTTATGTTCCTGTTTTTGCAGTGAAAATGCAGTGATCAGAATGCCAGAATATCCAAAATTATACACATGGACATCTTCTTAGCAGGGTTTAAGATAAGGCATGAGAAGTGGTTCAGCTCCAAACTGAATCCTCACATGGAGCCAAGGACAGGTCTATTGTAAGAGCAGAAATTCTCAGAAGTACGGTACTCTTCTACAGTGCTAGACTTTCACAAAAAGTCCCTGAAATCAGAAATATTCTTATGTTTGGTACTGTTTTCAATTTTAGGTCCTATGTGGAGAACACGAAGCAAACTGCTTCTGAACAGAGCAGAACTATGATGTCCCCACAGTGAGTGAGGAAGTAGAGTCATTTTTGCTTTCTCTTGATAGATTGTCCAACTTGATTGTGTTCATATGTTCATATTCAGAGATAGAAAATGATAGGGCAGAATTAAAACCTATTTTTATCTTTAGATGTATTGTCAAGGGAAAATAGCTTTTGAAAAATAGCAGAACTCAAGGGTCCATGCCACAGAGGGGAAAAATACAGGAGGGGAGACTACTGTATTTTTCCCTTTCCATGCATTTCCTAGTACAGATGTGCATTGTAGCAGATTATTATTGACATACAGAAACCAGATGAGCATCGCAAGTGAACTCTATGTACCTGTAATGCTCCTTGCTCAAAGACACTGGGAATCAATAATAGCCAAAAAGCAGAGAGTAGAAATATTATGAGAATAAAAAGCCGGCTTCTAACCTCATTACCTTTCAGAGCAGCAGACCAACCTTACAGCTTAAATACAATCCTAGACCAGTATAATATATAAATACAAATATACTTATATGCCTGTACAACCCTGAGCATTAGCTCAGAGCCCCCACACATTTCAGAGATGTATTCTACTGTATCAGTCCCTTGAAAAATTTGAACAGACTCCTTTTGTTACTAAATGTTTTGATTTTTCAATGGTGTATAAGATATCTGTTAACCCCTTATAACAGCTGTCAGACACACACGAGGAGACTTAAATCACTTGAAATTAGCTGTCAAAGTTTAGTGTCCAGTTAGAGCAGGTAATTTACTTGAAGCAGCTTATTTAGCTTCCTCCTGCATCTTGAGATTATCTCCCCTCATTGCTTGGATGGGAAATCTAAAGGGGAACTAAACTTAACTTACAGCAGGCAATTAATTTTGAGATATCTGTGTTCTCATTTGTCTATTTGTCATAGCTATCCATATTGCAAGCATATTTTTGACTCTGCCTGCACTACAAGAGAGATAAACAGGTTTGGTTTAAAGAGCATCCAGGGGTGCATCATACCAGATCAGGATGTTTCCCATGAATCCTTTAATTTCAGAATCCCTTCTGAAGGGAAGGGAACTGGAGTTGTTGAGTGCTCTAACATGACCTTGAGATGGGAGAGAGGAGACTAGGAGAGCAGGACAGCATAAAACAGTTACACATCACACCTAGTACCAAATGTGACAGTCTAGATCCCATATTTCACATTAGGCACCTTGCAAAACCAGGTGTGCAATGCTGAAAAATTCTCATTTCATTGTCTTTCTCCAATATTTACTAAAGCATAAGCATCAAGCTGTAGTCTTCCCTCCTTGAAGGTACTAACAGGCACTCTCTCTACCACCTATCCAACTCTTGTCAGGAAACTAACTTTTGAATGAGTTAACAAATTCCAACCAAATTTGACGGGAGAGCAGAAGCATCAAGTACTGTAAAAGACTGAATTGCAATTAGAAAGACAGACATTTTAATTGCAGTCTTCTTTTCCTCAAGGAAACCAGACTAAAAGTTGAAGCTGTTTAGGATGACAGGAATGGAGTGATGCTTGAAGTACTCATATGGCTGATGGTCAGGAGAAAAACAGACTACTTTTGTCCGTCTGACAAGATTTCACATGCTTTTAATTCCTTTCGCAGGAAGAGCTGCTGTTAATAATTTATCTTGTTAATGAAGCAATTTCTCAATACTTTAAAAACTTTATAAGAATAGCTTAAAATATTACACCTATTGGCATTACACTTATTGGCATAATAGTGTTTCTGTTGGTAACAAAAACAAGTCTAGCTAACTGGTTTCTAACATTCGGAGCAAGTGAGCATGTGTGTGCATACCACCAAAAAAAAGAAAAAAGGAAAAAGAAAAGAGATCCTCAAATGTAAAATGTCAAGAACAAAAGGTAAAGGGAAACTTCCATTAAGTTTGATATTTAAAAATTCTTCTGGAATTTACCTTATCATAATTTTAAGGCTTGAACTCAAAATATGCAAATGCTTTGAGATAATATTTGATCATCCAGCACATGACATGATCCAAAATTTCTGTAAGTAGCACTTTTGCACTGAATCTGTGCATAAAAATCATCTAATTAGTTTAGTAACTTTTTTTTTGGTAAAAAAAATTTAAAAAAAAATCTAAAACACACATGTTCAAGATTCTCTCTGAATTGCTGTCAAGCTCATAGATTTAGAAGTCAATGGATATTTGAGCTTTTAATTAAAGCTCAGATTTACACAGAGAATTTTAATCTTACTTTTTAAAAAAAAGAAACTAATTTGTTTTGGAAAGGAGCTTCAAGGCATGTACCAAATATCTTAAAGACTCAGTAGGTAAGACCCAGAGGTAAGAGATTTATCCTCTCCCAGATTACTCTTTTAGAAACCTTTGAGTTTAAAGGCAATCACAGAATTGTAGATTATTTTGGACTTCATTCTTACACTTCTTTCAGTTCTTTTTCAAAATTAACATCGTGTATGCTTTTCAAAAATACTAAGGCTTTTTGTGCATTAGTAACCCATATGATGCAATAATTAAGTGAATTACAACTATGAAATACCTTTCCCATCATGACTAAACCCCCAACTCAACTAGAAGCCTGAAATAATTCTGTTCAGACCTTTCTCATTAGGCATCTCCGCAAGATAAGGAGATACTTTTAAACCAAGAGCCAAGTACTGTTAAGCTATGGATTATTGGGATGTTTTAAAGAGGGATAGCTTTGGTAACTAGGACAAAAAGAAGAGAAATACAGATTTTAAACATGCACACTTGTGGGCATGTTCTTGATTCCAGATTAACAGAGACAACTTGGTCATGCTCAGCTGTGGCAAGAATGGTGCAATATCCCCTCTGGGTCCTAGGAAGTTGTTCTTTCCTGAAACCTGACTGCCGCATATCTACACAGCCTAGCTGTTTCCTCAGACTCTCCAGAATGAAGGTTCCCTAGCTCAGTGATTCTTTATGGGTGTTTTAGTCTGAAAATTTTACTGCCTTCAATGACAATAACTATACTGCTGATAGCTAGCAATCCTCCAATCTCTTTAATCCTGAACTAAAACATACAAATCATACAAAAAAATCCCAAAAAGTAATCTAAAAAAGTTGAATTACTTTAATCTACTCTTACAAGATCCTGGAAATTGCTATGATTTTTTTTTTTTTTAGTAGTGGTAGTGATTCAGAGCACTGAAGCACAAATTTAAAAAAGGAGATGATGCCACAATCTACTGAATGATAACTGACATGCAAAACATCCAAGTCAGAAGGTATTTCTATATTGTCACTTTAAAAGAGCAATGTGCATTAAAAAAAAGGAAAAATACAAATCTCAAGTGTAGTAATTGCAAGGTATAGTTGATGCTGCAAGTGGCATAGTTAGTTAACAAAATCTTGTCGGTTCAACTTGTAAGCTTATCATACATTAAGGATCATGTTATGTTACGGATCATAAGATATATGCATTCTAAAGCTATGCCTAGTAAAGTTCTGCTCAATAGCATATATAGCAAGAGGCTGCAAATATCTAGCCATAAACAGGCATAATCCAGATAATACTCACTCCGAAGAGGTTGTATTTTAAGAACTGTTGTAAACAATTTGTAGAGCAGTTTCTTTGGCTAGAACACAGCATCTGCACCAAATACAGGGTATTTCAAAGTTCTCATTGCCAATCATTGGCAATAACAGAAAGACCTATTCTCCACAAATCTTGGGGACTACAACTTACTGATCACTGTCAGATGATAGGGAACTTGACCAAAAGCCCTAAAACTGGAAGACATGTTCTATGCAGGTGAGGTACTGCAAGACATGTTCTGGCAGAGACTGCAAGATCTGAGAAAAAGAGGATGTGAGAAGAAGGGAAAGAACTGTATGAAGAGAGGATACCAGTGAGCTGGAGATGAAAACCAGTACAAATGGAGGAAGGATGAAGGGAACATTGGACTGAATAGAGAACATTATGCTGTTATACATGGTTACTGCTACAGTATTAGAGAATATTAGTTTCTTGCTCAGAGGGTTGTGATAATGGGCCTGAGTCTAGTTGGAGGCCTGTGGCCAGTGGTGCCTGCAGGGGTCGGTACTGGGCTCGGTGCTCTTCAACTTGTTCATCAATGACTCAGACGAGGGCAAAGAGTGCACCCGCAACAAGTTTGTAGATGACACCAAACTGGGTGGAGTAGTCAACACTCCCGAGGGCTGTGCTACCATTC
>JAUBNY010000288.1:439903-457629 GCA_032275445.1 Crypturellus soui
CTTGTTAGTCGAAGTGATGTACTCTGCGTGTTGACCACAGAAACACTTCCCATGCATTCTGAAGCAGATCTTTCTTGCAGAGGCCTTTTTTGTAAGCAGTAGAAGTTTCCTGCACATGCTAAAAGTGACTAAAGAGGGAGAATTACAGCTGAACACTTTTATGTGAGAACATACAGGTCAAAAATGTTAATTAAGTGCTAAAAAATCTCTGTCTCAAAAGTGCAGGCACAATATATGCATACTGCTTAATTGTTCAATTCCTTTATTATTAACCATTATTTTAGAAAAAAGAAAAAAAAAAGAAAAAACGGTTCCACATCTAAACACATCATGCAAAGAATTACTTAGTAGTGTAGTTATTAACCCAGTACCAGCTTTTATCCTCCAACTGAATGTATATAAACGTCATATTAGTTTCCATGCAGGAGGTGGAAATATAGGTTAAGCAGTGGGAAAAAAAAAAAAAGTGTTTGCCTGTAAATATATTTAGGGAGTTAGACTGCCTGCCAAGGCAAGTTGCAGAGTTGTCAGCAGTGGATTGCTCAGTGCTAGACGAGACACCTACACACTGAGGAAGCGTGTAAGCCACCAAGGCCGTCTCACTGCTGGGCTGGGCTGGGCTAAATGACACAGTAGAATATGTTTCCAACTGAATTATTCTTGATTAAAAAGTCAAACACATGAAAAGCTTCAAACCTAAATAGCAGAAGAGAAAAAAAAAAGAAAAAAGAAAAACAAACACTAATCCACATCTGTAGCCCTCTGGAATCAAAGCAGATCAGATTTTACCACTGCTCTTTCCTAGTAAAAATTGCTTAGACAGGTCATTAACTGAAATTTATCTAAAACAAAACATGCCTATTAAATGTAGTACCAAAAACATGGAAGCTATAAGATAAATGATAATGGTATTGGGAGAGAGTGAGAAACAGTGTAATGTGCAAAAAAAAAAGTCATTAAATAAGTTCAAGTTAGACATAATGAATAAAATACATTTATTTCACAGCATATTAAACAAGTAAGTGGTCTCCATTCAGCTCTTCTGAGCAAGGGAAAAATCACTGAAAACAAAACAAAACCTTTTTTATTTCTAGGAAGTATAATTAGCGGCAGTATTAAAAGCTGAAGAGGAGCTGGTATGAAAACTTAAGGTTTCCTGTGAAAATATCTGTGTATTGGGGATAAAGTGTATGTTCCATCTTTGGAAGCCACTGATTTCTGCCCCAGGAGCATTTTATTAACTTGCTGTGTGGATATTAATGAGTTCTTCTTGTTGATGATTTAGATATAAGTATCAGAACAACTACATAAAATAAAAAATATTGTCATTATTTTCCTGTATTGTGAATTCAGTAGATACTGCAAGCCTTAGTATCTCTCCTACAGATGAGAAAGGGAAGAAAGGAATTTAGGGGCATCTTGAAGCTTTGTTTACTTTCACAAAACACAGAAAAAAGAAAAAAGAACTTGTTCGATTTTAAAGGAAGATGTGAGGAAGCAGTAAATTAATTATTTAAATATGAAAATTCTCATTGTGTTCCTTTTTTATCTTTCACATTAACTGCAATTGCAAAAACACTCTTTTCTACACAGTCATCCAGGAAACATTCTAATCACTATTTATCAACTAGGTAATGTTTTCATAACATAAATAGAAAGATTTAAAAATCTTCAAAAGCAGAAACAGCAATATATGTTAAAATATGCTAATTCAGATATTTATACATACAGAGATAATCTCAGCTGAAGAAATTTAGCAATTTTCCAGTTAAATTTTGAATATGGCTCACTGTTGATGTTTTATCAAGAATTCTCTTGATATTTCTTGTCTTTCAAAGATTTGCAGGTCCCATAGGCATTTCTTACTATTAAAGTTCTAAAAAAAAAACAACAACTATAACCTGGACCCAGCTTAATGTGTTAACAACTATTAAAGAGAAATAATATATACTTTTTCATCAGTTTTATGAATGGTTGGTTTTATTTATTTTTAATGCTTCTCATTAACCACATGGGCTTTTCCAAAACTCTGTCCAAACAACCCTGTCTCTCTTTTCTGCAAGGAAAGGCAGAACTTCTATGTCATTAATTGAGTGATATGAGGAGGAAAAAAAATGCAGTCAAAATCTTAGATGTATTAGAAATTAAAAAAAAAATCATAAAAATAATTCCTTTGAAGTCCGATTTCATTTCATTTCACAGCTACTTTCATGTCTCTTAACTTGGGTAATGAAAACAGATAAAATCTTTTTAATGTTGTTTGCAGTGGGTTTAAAGTTTGTTTCAGTTTTCTATCCCTTATCCTTACTTAAGTACTAAGGTGTTGTGGGAACACAAATGAGAAACATTTTTATTAATCTCAGTTTCTGATTACCTTTGCATATTCTAAGTTCTCCTCGGTCCACATATGTCCATTCTTTCGTACCCATGATGTATAGGAAGATGAATACAGTTGAAAGCAAGTCAATATGCCTGAGAGAGTGCTTTGCCTCAGAGATAAGAATGTCTAGTTTTAAGCCAGCAACAATGACTGTTTTCTCTGATATTGCTTATATCAGTTGACCACATTATCTTCTTTCCCTTTCTCAACAGTGAAATGAAAAGGATGTTTAAACTAGGCTATGTAAAAAAAAAGCACAACCGTTTCCAAAATGTTCTGCAGAAAAACGGTTATCACAGAGAAAGAAAGAGAGAGGGAGCGACGCCCTCCGGGGCTGCCCGCTTGGGGGTCACTTCCCTGCACCATCCCCGTCCCGGTGGGTTCCTATCCCGGCCCAGAGGTTGCAGCAGCACCTGGTCACGGATGGACTGTGGCTCATCCCTGCCACCATCCCCAGCCCATCTCACCTCTCTGGGGTCATGGTCGGGGAGGGGGCACCCCAGGGTCACCCCTTTTGTCCTCTGATACTGTGGAAGGAGGTTTTTTTTGTCTTTTTTTTTAAATTTTCAAATTTTTGAATGCCTGGATTATCATGTACCTGGATTCTGGCCTTTTTTTGCACATGGCCAAAGCATATTATGTTGTAAGAAATGTGTAAATCACATTTATTACTTGCCATGCCACTCAGACTGTGTTCTACTGTGTCCTTGAAGAGATTACAAGTACTTTAAATTGATACTAAATACAATATTATTTTAGAGATTTTTTTTTCTAATAAAGCCTATGCCAGGTTATTCTTAAAATAAAAACTGAGAATAATCTTGAATATTGTTATATTTTAAATGCTCTAGACTTTTAGCAAGGGTAAGAACACGAGGCTTTATACTGAGTGAGGTATGAGATGTAAATTTTTGTTAATTGACTTACTACTCTTTTGCTCTCAAGTTATTTGCAAGCTATCTCTCCTCTCAGCAAGTTCTGCACAAAGCCAAAATTCAGTTTCAGACAAGTTCTTTGCTTTCCACAGCAGACTGTTGGCAGGATCACCAAAATCAGCTAGTGTTAACATGATACTTTGGATTTTAAATGCCATAAGGTAGATTAAACATCTGTTTCCGTAACACAATGGTCCAGATGCTATGTCCAGCTAACGAAATCTCTAACCCCAGTATGTTATCATCCATTTTCAATAAACATCTGCTGCTAGGCCCTAATTCAGCCAGACTTTTGATGTGTCTCAGACTGGCAGATGCAGCATTGTAATAAGGACATTGTATTCCTAAATTAAGCAGAAATTCAAAGAACAGTTAGCTTTTCAACAAAGTAAAACAACTCACAAAGTTTAAGGAAGACAAGGTGTAGTGGATCCTTATGGTCTTCTATGAAGCATAAACAGAAAATCATCTGCACATTTCAGGTGTGTGAAACTGTACATAGAGACAGGGATACATCAAGCTTTATAAACAACTTGCATTGCTCCAGGTATGAAGATTACATGTTTCATCAAGTGAAAACTGAGTTACAGAGCCTCTGTTTCATAAGGAGATTTTTAATTGCCTTTCATTACTGTTTGCTATTTGTATATCTTCAGAGCAGCAGCATGGCAAAAGTCTGAAAGGTAGTCAGGTTACTTCAGTGGTGAGTGAACTCATCTGATTGGCAAATCTAATTTCTTTTTCTCAGAGAAGTGGTGAATTTGAAATGCAATGCAAGTTCAGCCATCCCCATCAAATCCAGCTATGTCGTGAGTGAGACCTATTAGGTATTTCATGTAATATATGCTGGTTTAGGTCTGATACGTCATTTATCTTCACTTGTGAAGAGACCTTAGAACTCACTTGTGGTAATGTCATTGGTGATTTATTAGTCTCCTCGCTTGCGAAGATAAATGTCATATCAAAGCTAAGTCATCAGGCCTTTTCTCTACATATAAATCTGGATTTAGAAAAAGCCAGTGAGAAAGAGAACAAGGAAATATTCCCAAATGGTTTGTGGTTAAGGGATGTCAAGCTTTCTGTGTGGAAATGGGCATTTACTTTAATAAATCTTGTTGTTTGAACATTTCTTTTTTGACATATCCTTTCAGGCAGATGCCACTGAAACATTCAGGTGCTTCTCTTCACACAGAAGTCTGTCCTAGGAACACTGGTAGTGACTAGTAAAAGCCGTTTTAAAAGCTTTACCAGAGGAAATGACTGTCAGGGAGAGATGCACATTTGTCAGACTCACAGAAGGGCAACGTCCACATTTAGAAATGAAACATGAATGCCACTTACGTGTTTCTTCTGCCCAATTACACATGCTTTCATCTATCACTCAAAACATGAAGAAAAAATATCTGCACAAATGTGTGTAAAACAAGGCTGAAGATTAAACACTATTCTCCTTCATTTCTAATCCTCCATGGGTACTACACTACGGAGGGTCACAGATGAGGTGAATGTCATGTCCTTTTGAATTCTAGAGAGTGGGATTGTTCCTTTAACAGCACCGTGCAATACCCAGAATTAAATTAAGCAGTTGTGTGACAGGCTGAATTAGAGTCATTATAGATGTACTATTTGTCATGATGTGGATGTATAGGAAAGACATAAGTGATACAAACAATATCATCATTTAAATCTTCATGAATTACTCTTACCAGGTGAAGATGTTTAGGTCTTCAAGACACCTGCTTTGTGGAATGCCTTTCTGATAAAAAAAGTGCCCTTCTTGACTCTGCAGTCTTCCTTCATGCTGATAAGAGGCATTTAGAGTTGGCTTTCTTTACTTGGCCTGATGAGACCACATCATGAAATTAGTATCTACAAAGCAGCTTGATTTCTCCACAGAAACAATCTAATTGCCTTCCAGAAAAATGTTTGTTACGTTGAAAACTATCATGTAGCACCACAACAGCTAAGCTCAGCAAGGGTGCTTGCGCCTGCAACCTTGATATTGCCTGTAAGCAGGATGTTCTTAGGGCTTTAATTTTCTTAAATTCCTTCCTCCTGCAGATCCAACAGATCCCAAGTTTCAGGACCTTCTGGCCATGCTGCTGCTTCTCTATCTATTCTTAAACAATTTTCAGGGGGAAAGAAGACAGGAAAAATCCTTTTTTGGTTTTCTTTTTCATAAAATGAACAGTAAATTTTTAAACATATATATGCCTATGCGCTTATGTAGATAGGTATATGTAGAGATACTACTTCTTGCATAATGCGACCCCCATCAAGGTCAAGCAATAATACCTTTTTGGGGACCTGTGTATGTCATTACAATATGAATAATGCCTTGTGCATACCTTTGTTAGCTGATTATCAATTAACATTAAAAAATCTAAAGCAAAAACCCATGGAAATGCAAATTCCTTATTCTAAAGGCTGTTGTTAGTTGTCTATATTGGATTTCATTTTCTTTTTCTTCTTTTTTTTTAATTGTAATGTTCAGTACTTCTAATCAGTTTCTCAATCTCTGAGGTTCTTCATAAATTACTCAAATCAAAGAAACTTATATGAGTTATATCTCTTGGGTCCAAAAGGTCAGCAATTGGGAAAGGATGGATTTTATTTGGAGTACACTAGATGTGCCTAGACTGGTTGCCATGTGAGCATCATAAAACCCACATTTCTCGTTTCTCATCGTCCCTTTACAGGAGTTTATTGCTACCTGCCATGACTCCCTGCTGTGGCTTCCTTCAGACACACATGGCTGGATTTTTACTCCAGGAAAACCTAATATGATGGATGGGTTATGTGCTACACCAGAAGCAAGGAATATCTGTGTCTAGGGACTATCTTCATTTCTTTGCAAAAGTGCAGAGCATATGGCAGGGTACCCCCAGTGAGTACCCTCAGCAGCTTAACTGTGATAGAGAAGCCACTAGGCTTGGGCTTGTTTCTGAGGGTGTACAGAAAGTTTTCACTGTGGGCAAGCCAGGTGGCCCATCACACTTGCTTATATCTTGAGAATGAAGCTGTAATGAAAATGTGCTAAAGTAGTAATGCTTGATTTTTATCAAAAAGCAAACAAACAAAAACCCCAAGGATAATCACCTAACAGGATTTCAGATTACTTTAGCATAAAATTAGCTCTACTTATAAGATTTAATGTCAGATCCCAGGGTTTACAAAATAATATCCGAATGAGAAATTTGCTTCTAGAAGCAAGTCACAGGATTTGTCTTACTTTAAGTACAGTCAAGAGATTTCTGTTTTACAAATTACTAATGATCAGTCAGCTCATTACAAGATCAGGCTAGATATACTGTATATGTAAATATAACATGAATTATATGTAAATATAATATGAATTATGGAGATTATTTCAGGAGCAATTGTGAAGTGGAACTATACTATTACTAAGAAATTGAATGATATTCTCTGCCTATGAAAGTTCAGAGGAACTTGCTAACACCTAGGTTTTACAAATAGTAGCCCTATGGTTTAATTCCATACAATGCTTTTAATGAAACCTAAATCTGGTCTGCAATTCTGCAGAGCTAAGATGAACAGCAGAAAGAAAAGCACGGTAAGACTTGTACATAACATAGTCTCAGCAGTGTACTACTGCATTACACCATCATGGTGTTTATTCAGAAATGATAGAAATGCTGCAAGAGATCCAAACAGAATGCAGTCATGGATTCATCTGGAAAATCTTGTTTCTTTTTCTCCTCGGTCTTGTAGATCTTCCTAAGAGAAATCAGAAAAATTCAGTCTCCAAATCAAATCTCTTCCCATAATGCTGGGAACTGATCTAAATCAGTACCTGATGAAGTACCTTGGCAGAATAGCACCAATTATGTTATGATTAAAAGTTAGCCCATGATACAGCACAGGCTGAGTTGAATCCCAATACTGTGAGTGAATAACTGATTTTTCAAGCCTATGGGGACTTAGGCAGTACCTATGAGCATAATATATTTTAATGTATATGCAACCTGACTTCTAAAATCACTTTAATGTGATATTCTGTGACACAAAATTAGTTTCTGGGAAAAATGAGAAATTAAATTCAACCTGTAATCTTTGTAAGGTTAAAAAAAAAAAGCTTGTTTCTTTGATATGATTCATACCACCTACAATCCCTAGCAGGCCACAATGTACTTTAATATTCCTTCCATGGTACTAAAATATAAGTAAGATTTATTCAGTAGAAGTTAATCTGTTTTGAATACTTCAGTAAACTTGCAAATAAGTGAGTACGGCGCAGTCATCCCATGGAGGCAGTCTAACATTATGTGTTAATACAGTGCTTTTGGACTGCTCCTTAAGGAAAAACAAAAAACAAAACAAAAAAAAAGACAAAAACTCTTTAAAGAAAACAGACCATTCTTCCAAGTTTTTCATTCACTGAGTTTTGCTGAGGAATCAAAGCAAGAACATCTGAAAACATCCAGATGAGAATAACCTTTTCTACCATGAAATTAGTAATGCTAAATACTTCACAGAACGAAAGGCCAAGAAACAAGAAATTATTTCTGCCTTGTTGAAGCATTTGTTCAACCAGAATTTTCTCAGTCTATTTCCAACCATGCTGTGTAGACACAAGAGGAAGGAAAAGAAAACTCTCTTGTCCACATTTGTTCAGGGATGCAGCTCCCCAGAAATGTGGGAGAAGTACTGATACTACAGGACCACCTATTGTTACTTTGTTAAGACCAGAGTCTGAGAAATAAATCCTGGTCTGCAGTGTTAGCTAAAACTCTAATATAATTTGTCTGTTATATTACATGGTTAGATTGCATCTTGCAAAACAAGGCAATCAGTGATAGTAGCACGGAGTTTCTTATACCCCACAGTGTTGTACCTGGGATATCCAATGACCCAGAATTTCTGAATCCTGTCTCAGGGCATGTCTATATTACCTTATAAAGATATTTCAGTTTGCACACATATTCTAAATGATAAGTACTTATTTTGAATGGAATAGTAAATTTAGACTGGTTTCTATATAATTAGTCAGACAAGGTCAAACTCACAGATACTTCACCTCCAAAATGCTAATGATCGATGAATTGTACCATGTGTATAGATTATAGCTCTATGATCATATTACCTGAAATAACTGACTATTCAAGAGTTTGGTGAACTTTTTAGTTTGTTTGTTTGTTCTCTCCTTTCAGAAATTTAGATGAAAGCTATAGATTAGATTAGTCGTGAGTTCTCTATCACTCAATAACTTAATATGTTTAAATATTGTCTTGGAGGTGGTTGCTGCACTGTGGGATGACTCTATGCCTCTGCTGACTAGATAACATAAAGGTATCACATATAGGTTACTATGGCCACTTCAAAAAGTAGCTATTTGATCAGACAACTGGAACTGCAAAGAGCTGACACAGCTGAGATTTTCTTTTTTCCTGGAAGATGTAAGAGAAATAAGAAAACCTTCAAATATAACAAACATAACAAAGGGTCAAAAGTAGCAAAATAAGATCTTTAAAAATCACTCCCAGAAAGAGCAAGACGGAATTTTACCTTGAAGTATGCAAAAACATTTGTGGTATCTAGCTGGTGTGTGGGCTGTACAAGGTCAGAGCAGGTGCACTGAGATGGAAGGCAGACGAAGGTTAAACAGACATTAAATAAATAATAAAGGACAGGTTTTCAGCTGTGTTTATTCCCTAATTTGGCTTAAGACTTTTTCTTTGGATACCTAGGCTTGACAGAAGGAAAACTCCAAAATAGTATATATTGTAGCTGAGTTTTACTAGTGGTCATTGCATCTGACATAAGAATTCAAATGGCACAGACGAAGTAGCTGTTCTCCAGACTTCAGCAACATTGCTGACTAAGATTCTTCCCAATGATAGGTGTCTGTTAAAGAATATAGCTCTCCAAGAGAATGTTCCAGTAATTTGAGTTACTCTTTCCTAATACTTTCAATCTTGTCCTACGTATTTCAAATACATTCCCCTAGAGAGAAGCAAAATTAATTTTCTATATAGATCTGTTTCCCCTGAGTAAGATTTGTCATTCCATCATTTGGTGGTTGTCTTGGCTGGGATGTGTAACTCTCTTTGAGATCCAAGAGTTTTCCGAAGATAATTGGTGCGAAGTGCTCTATCAGTGCTCCATCTGGGAGGTCAATAACATTATAGAGAGGTTCATTTTTTGGTTTAGCTTTGTTATTTTTTAACACAGCAATTTGCCAGTGAAAGATGACAAATAGTAATGCCTAGGTCTTTGTTTTTTATTTTATAAATGAAGTGTGTAAGCCAGTGTCAAAATGATTTTCACTTCATCTTCTGTGGTAATTTCAGAAAGTAATTGTTGTTTGTATTTTGCAGTGACTTCAGATTAATAGCAAATATTCACTATCAATTTGCATTGAAACCATTGTTAGATAAATAATAATTATTTGGCAAAGTGCTTGCTGAAAATGCAAAGTCAATTAACTTGAGCATTGTTTTATATTCAGCTGCAATTTATAAAAGATCAATCAGTGTTTTTTAATGATATTTATGTTTTTCAAGCAGCTACGCTATATAGCTAACATTAAGTACTTAGGAATCACTTTTAACTTTGTTGTTAAGTTTATTACTTTCAAATTGTAAATATCAACAATTTGATAACATCCAGTGTATAGAACTGTTGCCTCTACAACACTGTCCTTATTTTGATCTGCTTTTAAAAATATAAAAAGGTATATGCACCATTTTAATTGGATTTGGCGAGACCCTATTTGACCATTACAATAATTTTTCAGCTAGGCAGACAGTGGTTGGCCTGTGATGGCCTGATAATGAGATAGGGCAGACTCATACTGAGAGCAGTACCAAGACATAAAAAAGCAGAGAATTGTATTTTATTTTAGAGTTACGTTATCAAGTCAAATCAAAATTTTATTAATTTATTGCATCCATACAGCAAATCACCGTGGCACCACTGTCTATCATTAACTAGTGGAATGTTCTTTGACACAGCTGTGCTTAGTAAAGGGGCTTTCTTATTTCTTTTCACTTTAATGTGTCTGTGTCTTCGGCTTGTGTGCTCTCTACAGTAGAAAAAGAAAGGAGAAGCAATAAGAACACAGGGAGCTTCTGGGTTATGAAATCTTTCCCTTGCAGGCACTATACTATTCAACTACTTCAAAAATGTATTGAGTTTTCTTATAGGCATTTAGGTTCTTTTTTGTCTCTATTATTTTCAGTGAAAGCGTGTTTTAAAATCTGATAGCTTGAAAGGCTCAGAGCCCTTTTCTAAATTAAATCTAAATTTATTCATATTCAGCTTGCGACCATTTGTTCTTGTGCCAACATTCCCTTTTAGCTCAAGTGGTTATTTTCTCTTCCTTTTGCTCATTCTCTTGTTGCATCTAGAAACAGCAATCCTATTCCTCTTCAGCCTTTGCTTTTCTGGTATAATGAAACAGGCTCTTTTGCTCACGTTTCATGAGAAAAAAATCTTTTGTGGATTATCCTCTACTGTAGCTTTTCCCCCTTTGAATTCATCGATCCATAAGCTCACCTTAAAGCTGATACAGCATTTTCTTCACTGGCCTTTAGGCACCAAATGTGGGGATTAAGTCCTTACGTTGTTTCTTGTATGTCCTAATTCTTCAGTCTTCAGGTAGAAGTTGGCCTTTAATTTCCCTGAAAAAAATACTAAGAGCATTTGAAATCTAGAATGATTTCAACTGAAAAGCTTACTAAATCATGTTAAAGGGCACAGAAAAACACCCACTGATTTTTGCCATTTTAGAAACATTATCTCATTAAGTTACTAAACAATTATGGTTATCAGAAGGCACAAACAGAGACATTTATCCTCCCCTTGATGCATATCCAGAACTGCAATAAGCCCATTAAAGTTGATGAGATTTATGGGTGTTTATAAAGGGAATAGCAGGCCCCAGTGGGTGGTAAAGAGGGAGCAGAAGTTTGAACTCAAGATAGGATCCCAACAGCTTGAGTTCTAATTAATGCTGAGTGAACACTTTGAAACAAATAACACGTTCAAAAAAAGCTATGCTTTCTTCTCCTTTGCAAAATTTTCCAGTCAGTGCATAACATCAGTAATCTGCTTTCAGTTTACTTCCGTTTCGTGAATCCCTTTCTTGTATGAAGAAAATTTTGCCATATTCTGGGCTGTTATTAGACAATACAAACGAAAGGGTACCCTGAGTCTTTCATGTAAAGTGGGCTGAGGGAAGAAATGAAGTTGGAAATTAAAGACTGAAAGGGATGTGACCCTGTGCCATGTGCTGTAGGTGTCCCTGCTGGAGCAAGGAGGTTGGACTAGATGATCTCTTGAGGTCCCTTCAAACCTCAACCATTCTGTGATTCTGTGATGTGTGGACATCTTAAAATGTCCATCTTGTCGTGAGAGCACAAATAGGATCTTTTGGCTAGGAGAAGCCTGATAAATCTTAATAATATTTGTGTGCTTTCCACAGAGTGTCCAGAAAACATTTATTCACTGGCTATCCACAAAATCCAGCCATCCAGCCAGTTCTCAAACCACCACACTGTCCAAAGTAGACTTTGTTTTCATTCATGCCAAATTCTCATCAAGTAAATGTTATTATTAGTTATGTAAGTTCTATGTTTTTTAGATCATTTAATTGTTTGTAGAGGCTTCAATGTACTCACTGAGAGCATAAGTTTTAACCCTACATCTTCTACTTGCATTTTTTTGTCTATCCTGGTTGTGGTGCACTACTGGCTGCGAAAAAATTGGACTTCACACATTTTTTTTTTTGCATTTTATTAAAATTTCTAGCTGTTCTTAATACTCTGAAAGAATCTCAACTTAAACGCCAGTTCTGTAGTAACTGAATTTTCCTCTATATTTATCCTGGTATGTTACTATTACCATAATTTCTTCCTTTTTTCAAAGTCAATGAGTGCATACAGTTAGGTGCTTCTTGCCTGATAAGTTGACAAGACCAAATAATTTTGAAACTGCTTCTTATACCTTACTGTTCGGCTTATCTCCCAGGGTGTGCCACATTATTTCCTCTACAAAATCTGCCAATTCTACTTAATACACGATGCTCCTATTTTGTATTTTCGTTCCTTGTAAGTGATTCAGTATTTGTGTGTTTGTGACCAGGTGGCCTTGTTGGCAGGGGCTTTGGCAGACATCTGACAGTTCCCTTACTTGTCTCTGCACAGGGTACTCAGGTGTGCTTTCTCCCCATCATAGTCTGCTTATGTGTTTCCAGCAGCTGATTTCAACTTTATGCCTGAAGAGAAAAATATTTTGAATATATTTTGCTAAATAAAACATAATAACTTTCACCTTATGTACTATTTAACAAAAAAAGTATTTACTTTTGGCTCACTTTGTGATAACAGGGTGTTATATCAGCATTTCCATAACTGTTTATGTGCATAATATCCATTCAGACCTTGTAACAAGTTAGCTTTTCCTTCCTGTCAGGATAGAAGAGCGTGACTTTATCATTCTTTGCCTAATTAGCTTAGATCTCCATTTTAAACTTTCTAGAACTGCTAAATACTATTGAAATACAATTTATTCTTCCATAAGAATAAATCATGAATAAATATATTGTTTAATATAAAGTTATCTCTTCCTCAAGGACCTGGAGTTACAATGTAAGGCATATTATTATGGCAAGCTATATGGAAATTGGAAATATAGGTATATCCTCTAAGCTGATTTTCATTCTATCAGGCTCTTGAGATGTTTTGTTAGATTTGTAAGATTTTTTTTTTTTTGGTAGTCTGAACAGTCTAAATATTAACACTTTGTTGCAGTTACAGATTCCATCCTATCAAAGCTACTGAGCAGTGCATTAATGTCACTGTCTGCAGGATAGTAACTATTAATGATTGCTGGCATGCATGTTTTGTCTACAGGAATGAAGAGAAACCAGGGACTTCTGACTGGACTATGTACCAATCTTGTTTATAAAGGATGTTCAAATTAAAAGGAAAATGCATTTCCTATTTTATTTTAATCAAATAGTGTACGCATTCATTAGCATGTATGACTATCGGAAGAACTTCTGGAACAACAGCACTTCAGGAAGCACTTTAGGAAGCCTACATAAACACCATATTCAACAAACACATTTTGATCTCATAAGGTACTATTTCTTCTCAGAAATGCGTGCTGTTTAGCTTGTAGCTTAGTGCATAGGTCTTTTGATTTGGTGAGGAAATGGTGGGGTTTTCAGAGTGAATTTAAAAATTTAAAAATGCAGAGAACTGTACCAAATAGCTATTGACTACAGTTTGAATGATCAATAAGGAAAAGTGTGCGTAAAAACATCTAGTCTGTTTGCAACCTGAAGTGCAGATTTTGTAGATATGGCCTCAAACATCTAGCTTTAACACATTTTTATCTTTTGCTACAGAGAGTGAAAAGTCTCCTGAGACAGTTGGGAGTATGTAATACAGTGGAGAAAGTGTCTCAGCCTTTCAGTGGTACTGATAACGAATGAAGTGAAAGTGAGCTTGATTGTTATACTCTGGATTCACTTAATCTATACCACGAAACCTCACAGACTGACACCATTTAGCTGGTAATCGGCCTCTGCTCAGGGGAGGTCTAGAGCTGGATCACTGCAGTACAAATAGATATCTTGTAAAATCTGTCTAGGGCTTATTTGTCTGTGCTTTGATTTAGCTTAGTGCTAGTAATTCCTTGAAATATTTCTTCAGCGTTTAAGATGAGACATACCTATTGTGAGAGGTCTTCTAATGTAGCAAGCTATTCCCTATAGGTTCATCATGTTATCTGCTCTGTGTAATCAATCTAAGACAGGAATAGCCTTTCTTCATCTTCAACTTTTTTTTATAATTGTTTCTAAAGGTAAATATCAAAGACATTTAATATATCTGAGTTTGGATAAACTCAGATATGATGGATCTCTTCTTCCCCAACACACTTATAAAACAAGGATTCATTTTTATGTCCGAGTAGATTTCTAATTAGTTGGGTGCTAACAGTGTGTGGTGTTCTAGGATTAACATGGTGTTTCAAAAATCTCTCCGTTCTGAAAAAAAATTATTCTAGTCTTTATGTTCATAAAAGGAACTTAAGTTAGTATTCTAATTAAAATAGATTATGAATACTCTAAGTTACAGGACATCCCCAGGGTGCTTTATGCACAGTGGAATTCTCACAGTTCATAGGAAAGAGTGCCTTCAAATCAGGTTATCATTTGGGAATCATACTACAAAATTTACCACTCTGAGAAAATGACACACAGCTTTAGGAATCTGGACTTATTCTTATGAGTCCATTTCCTTGTCAGTCCTAAGCTCACTAAAATACAGAAGACACCCTAGAAATTAATTCAAATAAGGATAGCATATTTTTATTCTTTGTTTCTGTTGTCTTAAAATTTAATTTTGCATTTTAGCAGACTGGAGCATGCTCTATGCTCCATCCAGATCTTATCTCATGTTAAGAATTAGTTAACCTTAATCTGTCAGATATTCATATCTACTTTCATGGGATATAATATATGTAACAAAAGTGTGTAAAATTAATCAGAAGCTGCTGAGTACCCAATATATGGAAAAAACAAAGTTACTCTGCAGGTTTTCTCCTCACCGAACAGCCAGGTTCTCATTCTGCTAAATGAAGAGACAAATCATGGAAGCCAAGTCATGAGAAGAGAAGTCTCCTGGGAAAGTGCTAGGCAAATTTTCTGTGGTAAGAACAGGGTGGCAGGAGAGAACTTGAGGACTGAGGGTTTCATGAAGGTTTCATCTCTTCTGGTTTACTACATTTCTTAACCTCCTCATTGTAATGTGCTTTCCTCAGAGATCCCACAAGAAGTAAAATAGCACTCAGATACTTTAAGTTTAAACAAAAGACTGAACTTTAGCAGCTAGACAAAGGACACATACTTTTTGCTGCAGAGTCAGTAGGCTCTCACAGAGGGCAGAGAAAGCAATCATCTGGTGCAGGTGAATCTTAAACTGCCTCAGCAAAATATTCTGAAATTCATAGTGCACAGCTCCCAAAGACATTCAGGTACCTATTATATTTGATGCTCTCTGTCTGGCACTATTGCTGATAATCTGTCAGTAGTGAATATCAACATGTCTTCTATTTGATATAAAAAACAGGAAAGTGCAAACCTGTGAATGTAAATGAGCTTGTAAATTCCTAGAAAAGGATCTTATTTTAACCTCCCTTTTCCACTTCATAATGTGTCATAGAACCAGATTGTAATTGAAGCTATGATTGAAAGTCAATACTTCATAAAACTAAGAGACATAAGGCAATTATTAAAGTAATTAAGCAGGCAATTTTTGTTGAACTCTTAAACTTTCTCAAGGAAAAAAAGATATAAAATATGATGCCTGAAAAAGGAAGGTGCGGTAGAATTACTGGAAATGTTAAAGATACCATTAAAAACTAGTAGACCTAAGGGAAGGTGATAGACATGATTAAGCACACATTTGCTGCTGTGTGTGTACTATTTAACATACAGTAAGTCTGGCTTTAAAAATGTTTAATTTTACTAAGAAGAAGATGCTTCACCTTGTGTGGAAGGATTCTGCAGTAGTTCCCAGATGGCCTCTGTCCCCTCTCCAATCTAATTGCATATAGCTTTCTTTTTCCTACTTGTCTTCATTCTAGAAATATAGCAAGAGGAATCACTTAAACTTTAATGTGCCACCTACCTAACGCTTTTGTGCTATATTCATTTGTTCAATGTAGCTGTGAGCCACAAGGGCCATTGGTATAAAGTGTAGAAAGACAAGAACACAAATCAGGACAAGTAAATGAATGCAAATAATCTCTAATATAGAAATGTTCCATTGTAAATTAATATTAGCTTATCTTTACATTACACTGTAATAAGAAGAAAAGAAATGAAGTCAAAGGAAGATAGGAAGGGATGTGACTATAGTGCTTTGGCCAGAGGCTTACAAGTGTCACTGATCGCATGTTAATTTTGAGACTTTTATGCATTCAGAATATTAAAACTTCCATTACAGTTTCAATTAAAACTTATATGGAATTCCTGTTATGCTCTCCGAAGAAATTGATGTATGCACATTCTGAGGAAATGGGAATGTTTTAAAATTATAAAGAGAGGTTTGCTTAGAGAATTAGCTGTATGAACATCTTCTGTAAACATCCTGGGACAGAGCAGACTCTTCCATTAGATTCTCTGCACTAAATTGTGTGTCTGGAATCATCTCTGCCTCCTGGGCAATTATTCATTACCATTTAAGAGAGTAAAAGACGTGCGCTCAATATCAAATAAGTTTCCAGTCTTTCTGGAGAGAAAGCCATTCATGTTGAACACAGGATAAGTACTGATGAAGTAAAAAGAAGATGAGGTTTGGTAGATCTTCGGGTGAAAATCTACCTCAGCAGAAACCTCAACAAATTTCCCATGGGTCTTAATGGAGTCGAGCTATCTCCATGTACTGAGTGTTATATCTAAGGCAGAGAAGTATCTCAGCCATTCTTCAGTTTCTACTCTGGTGTTTTTACAAGTCGGTTGTTAAATGAACTAATGAATGAACTGATGAACTGATTCAGTTAATTATTACAAACTGTGTGTGAACAATTTGTCTTTTTTAAAATGGTAGTGCAGATTAGCTGCTAAAACAGTGATCTTATTTAGCTCCTTGACAGCTTTACATTTTCCATTAAATGCTATTGCTTCCTGTATGAATCTTTTTTTTTTTTTTTTTTAGATTATATCCAGCAGAGTTAGGTAGAGAAATTATTTATCCCAATTGAAAAAAATTACTGCATGCTTTCAAGCATCATCCTTTTCTATAACTGGACAAAAAAATAATTGTTGGAAAAGAGAAGATCTACAATAACCTGTAGCCTATTTGGACCATTACCTTTAGCATGAGAAATCAAGCCCTGGGCATCTGTTTTGCTGTCTGTTTTGCTGTTCACTTAAATCCAAGGTGAATATCTCAAAATACCAGACTCCTCTCTGCTCTGGAGCTGCCTTCTCTCTTGCTGAATGTTGCAGTTTGAAAGCCGTGGTAGTGGCAGGGTAGGAGATGATATCAAATACTATGTTAGCTACACGCCCGACTCTGGCAGTATTGGATTCACGAGTAGTCTGTGGACTGTAGGTCCTATTGTCTTCCTAGGGGCGAATCGAGTTCCAGAGTAGCGTGATCAACTACAAGCTCTACTCTGGCAGTATCGGATTCATGAACAGTCTGTCCACCGTAGGTTCAATCGCCTTCCAAACAAGTACTCGAGTTCACAAACAGCATGATTTATTCAAATGCAATGTTTACAAAACAGGTTTTGGATGTCAGTATAGGAAATTCTCTACTACAGCGTGGGGTTTGTAGATAGCTCTGATGTACAAATGTGCAACTATCACTCACCGCAGAAGATGGGAGAGGGCTCTCAGCCTCGAGTCTCCTCAGGAGGCGTCCCGACCC
>JAUBNY010000288.1:512312-525087 GCA_032275445.1 Crypturellus soui
TTTGGGATAGGGAAGAAAACCATGGGATTATAGTTTTTTATTCTGTAGCTCTGGACCCTTCTCTAATTTAGTGCCAACAGTTGGCTGATACACTAATAAACTTGGCAAGGGTTACCACTTGATAATAAATTCAATACTTAGCTACATCCATTCCAAACCAAGATGGATATCACCTACCTCAGAAGAGTTGAACAGTCATAATATCTCGCAGGATACTGATCAATTTTTAGTATGAAAAACTTGTGGCACTTTTCATCGCAAAATATTTGACACTAGAAGCCAGGTTAAGTGTGAGATCTCAAAGCATAAAAACAGAATGTACAATTTTCTTATGATTTTGTTGCTAGAAGATTTGCAATCTTTCACTCTCCCCTCTTTCTTAATCTCTATCTAGGTTCAAACAGTGTTTCTTTAACCTTTACCTCTTCTTTTTATCTGATTCAAGTACTATGAAATATTTCAGGAGAGTCATGTCTGAGCAAAAGTCTTCCTAATATGTTATTTATCGACCTCATGTCCTTTGTGTCAGTTGCTTCAATCACTTCTGATAGTTTTCCTTTTCCATCTCTGCATACCAAAGAAGTAAATCATCAATCCAGCAGCACAAGTTGTGGTACTTATCAGCACTGACTAAGACCACTAAGATCAACTGTCTCAGTTGAGGTAATCCTTCTCTAATTTCAGATTTTCATCAGAAACTGTCATGCCCCTATCAAAGTGCCACAAATACTCTTCAAAATAAATTTGATGTAGTTAATATATAAGCCTTTTCATCAGCTACAGAGGGTCACACTTGATAGTCTATATAACACTTTGGTTGCTGTGCTTATGAATAAGTTTTCTACTCAATTCAAAGCTTTAGGGCTTAAAGTCAGAGTATTTGCATGGCCAGAGGACCATTAGATTTTATTTTCTGACATCCTGAAATTCTCTTCCATAAATAGGAATTTTTACTGAAAAATAAAATTTGAGGTCAAATGTTTTCTTGGAGTTAGGAAATAATTGCAGACATAATCTTATTTTTTAATATAAATTCAAATGATAAAATAAAAATGTAAAATGTTTAAAAATAAAATATCTGGACCTTTACTGTAAAAAAATAAATTCCTGAGTTAAGAACAGGAGTATAAAAGCTCAAAGTTCTACAAGAGCAGTGTTTTATATTGGTTTGAATACGCAGTTTACAGTTACAAAGTTCGGATTTCTGGAGATGCGGGAGAGGAGAAGAGATCAGTTTAGCTTTTATTTGAAAATACCTATTATTCACTCAAATAGAGATGATTATATTTTGTCTCATTTAGTTTAGAGAGCTGACATTAAAAGATAACTAATTTTCCTCTGAGATATAGTTTAGCTATGTTATACTTCAGATATCAGAGAGCATTCAGTTTCCCACACGTTTGTTACAGTGATAAATCACTCTCACTGTAATAAAATTGTAGTAAGTATATTATTCTTGTTCATTTGAATCAGTCTGTATGTGTGTCTATGCATATATGTAATTAACAAAACTATAGTAATTTACTATGCCTAGCTAATTTCTGCGATGACCTAATCTGTTGTACAGCCTTGAAACATTTGCCAGTGACAATAGTGTTCCTCTCAACTTAGTTGTTGCCTGTTTGGGATCATTTCAGCCAAAGTACTCTTAATAGGGATAATATCCTGTTTTGCTGTGCCATTTGTCTAGAGTAGTAGTTTTATAAGGTGAAGATTTTCTCCTGAGATCACTGCTAATTACACTTTACTTCCAACACAGTCACAGCAAGTTTCACTGCCTGCTTCGTTTCACGTTAAATAAAGTGATCAAAAATTGAGTCTGAATTCCAAATCTTCATCACTTTCTCTTCTCTCTTCTTCTCCCCTCCCAATCTGTTTATTGCAAGATCAGTTTTCCAGATGTAGATTATATACAGTTTCCATGCTTTTGCTTTCTTTCTGACTCATTGCTTTAGAAATGCCGTAATTCGTGTTTCTTTTTCATGTATAATAGCAACTGTCTGTATCTGCATTCACAGCTAAGATCTACAGGTGTCTATTTATATGATACACTCATGCACTTAGTGATGGAGAGTCAAGAGGGACTGTCAAGAAGTCACAAGGCCAAAGAGGATTTCACAAGAAATCCTCTATATAGTTCTATCGGTCAGCTCATTGCATCATATTTGCCAGGCTTGGAGTTATACAGCTGGGAATGGAAAGGTATCTCAAGTGACTGTGTCTGTTTCGTGAGTTAACAGCTTGGAAAAAATCACAAAGGGAGATGGCAGATTTGTTTTCATCAGAAACCAGAGGTCTACTGAGGTGTTCTGAGACAGCAATATTGTATTCTCAGCAGGTTCTCTATCTCATTTTCTAGTAAGAGTATGTTTACTGTTCACTTTATGAAAGACAAATATTAGCAAGCAGACTTAGATGAGGAACTATCTGAACTTTTCCCCCACAACACCTTCCAGGCAATATAAATTGAGCAAGTGAAATGTTTTTGGATATTGTGGGTATCCATATAGAAGTCAATTATGTATCATAGCAGTTTCAACAAACATTTCAGGCAGAATTTTATCAGAAAAATGAGACAAGAGCTCAAGGTAAAAATATTAAACAAGTTCATCACAAAAAAAAGTCAACAAATATCAGTCATTATCATTAACATTTAAACAAAGTGAAATAAAATCAAAACATCAGATACTAACATACTGAAGCAAGAAAAGGCTGTCCAGTCTGTGTCCCAACAAACCTGTCATCTCAGCAGATACATTCAAGCAAGAATGTACTTGAACAAGAAGGATTTATTAAGTGCAGAATATGGATTTTATTTGCAACACCACAAAATCTGTTGCATTTGCTTACAAGAGGGCATTCATATTTGGACTAGGAATTGCTAAATGCAAATGTGTTAAAAACAATACAGTGAAACATGCAATGATTCAAAGATGAGGTGAATCAAAGATGATTCAAACTTTAAACACTCAGATGAGAATACATAGTATGTGCAATGTGAGAGTTCTGCTTAATGAACTTAAGGCCTGCCTGTGCAGAGGTAAATGAAATAAATTGCACCTTTTGGGGGACTGGGAAGAAAATTTTTCACTGCAACAAAGCTTATTGCTGGTGGGAGACCAAAACGTTGTTCCTAACAATATAAAGCAGAGTGTGATTACGGTTTATGAGAGTCACATACAAGACTTTCAGTGAAAAAGAACTAAGTTGATCAAGGGAATACATTGACGAGATATGAATCTCAATATAGAGAATTTTGCAGGTGAATGAATGCAAATTGTGTCAGGATCTAATGTGATCCATTTTATGAGATTCCATATCTAAAGTATTAAAAACTAGGTAGTGACTTTTTTTTCACCGCTCCAGATATCCTCATTTACTGAGTTTGCAGAATATCTCCTTCTTGAAAGCAAATACACCACTGTTGCTTTTTAGCTTGAAATCTGATTATATAAAACTAAGTCCTTAAAGAGCTAGTCAATGGCATAACACACTTAGAAGTAGCAAAATGAATGAGTGTGATGAGCTTTTGAAAAATTCAAAATGATTAAGTAACACTTTTTCTGAGAGATGCATCAGAAAACCATAATTTTCAGCTCTTAAAGGCTAGGATGTCAAGAATGATTATTGGTTTCCTCACTGTGCAGAGGTGCATACCTGTATGTTTTTGGGACTGCAGCTACTACCATGAGGACTACTCAGGCCATGGTCAAAGGGTGGCTGAGCCTTCTTTAATCATTGTGGGTAGATGCATCCTTTGACTCTTTGCACACATCTAGTCCCTCTACATTGGTACAGGGATGCATCATCCTGATGCTTCCAAATATATGCTTTTGAAACAACTTTGTGTCGTACCTTGTGAAGACATGGACTCAGTCTGGGGTGCAGAGTGAGACAACTTTATTCTCAAACCAACTTCTTTTATACTCTCTTAACACAATTGTTGCAAAGCTTACAATCAATCAGCAGTTGTGGTTATCTTCTCCTTGGTGGTTATCTTCTCCTTGCTTTGTTCCTTATCTGCTGACAAGACATTCCACATGTGGTTGTAGTCCTCCTCCTTCTCCTGCTTTGCTCTTTGCTGACTAGACATTCATCTCTGCAGTTAATCGCTTACTACCACTGTCTCTGAAGCGGGCCTCCACAACTTTGATGCTTTTTATCTAAACAATTCTGGGTGGCTGAAAAATTGCTTTTATTCTACATCCTTCCTTTTTTTACATTGAAATCCCACTCTTTTTAGAAAGACAGTATATCAAGGGTCATATGAGATAATTGCAGACCTTCTGACAAGCACCTGCATCCCACCCCCCTCAGCTCCAGAACTGCAAAACCAGGCCCTACTTATTCCCCCAAAATATTGGGAAAGGAAAAGCTACATTTTTAACTCTTCTGTTATCTCAGATATTACAAAAGACAGAAAAAAACCCTATCTCCAACTGTTTCCTACAGTTTGCAGGTCTACATAAGCACTGTAGCCCCACAGGAATTTGATAGACTAAATATTAAATGTTTCCAGATTAGGGCATGGTAAAGTACATAGGAATTGACATTTTTTTTTCTATTCTTGACAGTTTATTTGTATACCAGCTGTGTGTGAAAGAGTAAGTCAGCCTTCTCAACTTCTCTGTTAGCTGCTCATTTTCTTTCCAACTACAGGGCTTTATAGACGATTTTAAAAGAAAAAAAAAACCCTTATATCAAGCTCCCTAGTTATCAGATTGCCAGCATGACTAAATGCATTCTGAGTTTTCAGTATCATTGCTTTAAAGGACAGTTACTGCTAAATTCTAAAGAAACATAGATTTACTACTGATCTTTGAATTAAGCCTATTTTTCTCTGTAATTGAGGATATTTTGCCTTTCTCTCTTCATTTTTTTAAAAAAAGAATTCCAACCCCAATAGTGCTTTCCAATGGCCATATATCTTTCACTGTACATAGTGTTATCTCTTTCTCATTCTTAAAAAGTGTTTCATAGGAGGTACTTTAAAGGCAGAGTAGCAGATGAAGATGTCTAGTGTACTATATTTTCTTTAACTGTCAAGGAAACTTTTTCTACTTATCACTGAAAGCAACATTCTTAGAGATATAGTAGTTCTCCCACATACTCCCACACACATACAAACACATACTAACATAATTGCCGTAGTTGTGGGTTTCACTCTACAAGTTATGAATCCTTTGAGACCCATGCATAAAATTAAAAATGGCTAAGATGCAGATAAAGAAAATATAATATGGAAGAAACAGACTATATTTATCAAGCTAGATTTTATATACAACTATTCTAGAAGGCATGTCAATAATGAAAGTCAGCTGTATATTTTAGCTCTTTCTTGCTTAGTTTTCCAAAGAATTTGTGGCACAGGTAAGATGAATATATTTATCAGTACTTGTATAACATTAATGAAATTCAGTTATATTTTTTATTTTTCATTTCAACATTATTCTTGTTACTCTTACAGTCTTAGTTGTACCTTTGTCCTTTTCTTGGAGTGAAATTTTGCATTTCTTTCCATTATGCTGTAGTTCATGAACACTCCCCCATCTGAAACAGCTGTTTATCTCCCCAAGGGTGTGAATATTTTAGAAATATGTGTCTCATCCCTTGAGATAACTGTGAGCAGTGGCATAGTGACTGACAGCTGTCTTGGCAACATATTTTATTTAACAATAGGAGAAAAAAAGAGAGGAGGATTTGAAAATAACAGTATTTGTGTGTCTCTATCATACCTGAAGTATTGCTATCTTATGAGTGAACCTGATAGGCCTTTGTGGATGATCCCATGGGTTCCTGTGTCCTGTGCTTGCTTTCCCTGCTGACTCCTTCAGGAAAATTTGTGTTGTTAATAACTGTGCTTCTCCTGAATTTATTCATCCGTCTGAGTATTTTAATCCTGAACTTTTCCTCATTTTCCTCCCCTGCAATATTGATCTAGTTTGCAGGCTTTTTAGAAGAGAAGAGTAAATCTATTAAATTATTTTGTCTGGCAGCATCTCAGAACTGACCTGAGGCATCAGTACCTAGGTGATGATCAGAAAAAACTTCCTGCTAGTAGGGTTGTTGCTATCTCAGTGGAATCTCAGCAGCAGCTCCTCTGAACATCTCACTAATAACACTTCTGAATATACGTTCATAATTTTTCATGAGCATTGCTTGAGTGACACACGATCTTGTCTAGGCTGAGTACCTGTGTTTGCAACTAACGTAATTAAAAAGATCAGTAGCAATGTTCAGAGGAATCTCAAGTATGTTGTCATGAACAACTCTGAATAAGGTGTTTTCCTTGCTAGTCTTACAAAATAAAACAAGAAAAAAAGTAAAATAATAATGCAGCAGAAAATGCCACTGCAGAAGGAATGATATGCCTGCAGTCCCATGGGTAGGAGCATATATTTGTCTCCACAGTTGCTTCAGGGCTGAATCTACAAATGGTGACCTGACATCCTGCTTTATTTAGGGTGAACGTCCTTAAAATAATTTCCTCTTATTACAGTGGTGAGCAATGTACTGCTGTTATGCCATATTGTTTTAGAAAATAGAACAAAGCTTAGTTGATTTTTAAATGTTGCTATTAAAAATTTAATACTTAAATAACAGTCAAAGCATTAAAGGAAAATCATGCAGCTTTGGTTATAGGATCATGCATTGTGTTTTCATGAAAAACATAACACTGTATAATAACATCTAAATATAGCATGATGATTAATGTTGAGATGCTAATCTATTTTCATGTGACATACATCTTATTACAGGGTGCAAGTAAGTCACAAAATGGGGCTTCAACTCGAGCACTGTAAACAGGTCTAGTAGTATCTAAATTGTCAGAAGTCTTTTGACTCATTCACATCTTATATACTGTGAGAAGTAATACTCATCTATAATTAAGATGGCACTAGATTTTTATTATAAAGATGAACTGTAGTAAAGATTTTTTTTTTCCCAAGTAGACTAGGGAAGATACTGAGGTCAGTTTGGACAATTATATAATTCCATCTATAGATGCAAGAATTCAGACTCCTTTTTTTAATGTGAAAAGCAGAGAGCAATTTCACTTTTCAATGTGGTAGAGGCAAAAGATTCTACCAAACAAACCGGGGGGAGTACTTCAGAAAACTTTTTACTCATAAATGTGATCCTGATTTTAACAGTATATTTTTTTTTCACTCTGACAAACTGGGCAAAGAAGAGAGGAAAGCAAGGAAGGGACAGATGTTAGGGAAATGATTTTAGAGGGGAAATTGAAAGCTCATAGTGAACTACTGATGAAAACTCAGAAGTCTCTATTTAAAATATTAAGGTATTGTTGTACTATGATATCTTTTTATACATTATAGGCCACAATGAGATTATTTCCTTTCAAAATGAAACCTAGACAAGTAAGAATAAAATACAAAGAAACAGAAGCTGAGACATTTGTAAGATTCAATATGAAAAAGCCAAACAATAACTTGTTTGTTCTCCTATACTTAAAAAAAAATCCAAAAATAAACTTAGCATAGAATAACTTGAGACCCAGTACCTAGCACAGCAGTCCTTAAATCCTTAAGGATTTAAGTGGGGCAGAAAGGGCAATTCAATATTTTACGAAAAGGTTGGTAGGAAAAATTTCATGTCAGACCAACTGAAATGCTTTTGTGCCTGGAAAATTGTTTATTTTTTCTCCAGTTGGTCTGGGGGAAAAAAATTAAAAATTAAAATTAAAAAAATACTATCTCTTCTAACAAAGCAAATCTTTTAACTTTAGCATTGCTGTAGTCATGATGGGCCAGTACTACAATCATATGGCAGAGATCTAATGGTTTATTTGGAACAGAGGGGAAATAGAAGGGAATGCATGGTAAATTCAAGGTATAATCCCTTTTGGAGAGAACTTCCCTCTCTGGACTGTCTTTGCAGGTTGTTGTTTCTTTGTGAGACAATGAATGTCTGCTTTTTCAGGAGATGTGAATTTCTTTATCAAAACATTTTTATTTGTACGGTCTTTGTTTTTGCTGCATCTGTGTATGACGAAAAAGATTGCAAAACTGGCTTCTGAAATAAACCTAGTCCCTTCTGCTTTAAATTCTGGCAGAGTTCTGAAACCAAACAATCTCCTTATAAACGTGAAAAAATCTGACAAGCTCTTCACAGAACTCACTTGCTAATACCAGAGTTAATGGAAAGCAAGAAAAGTGGAAATGTAGCATTCACCTCTTTGCAGAGAATCAGTCAAAGCCTGCTGGATCACTTGTCTTGCTGTAGCTGTGCACTGAAAATTCAGTTAGAGTTTTGGAAAGTTTATTTTTTTATTCTTGTTTATTTTCCCCTTCCATAAATAGCAAAATATTAAGAAACAGTGTTGGAGACAACTTGAAACCATTTTTGTAGTTTCCAAATTGGGTCAAATTCAGTAAGTTGGAGGAATAATTAGGAGGAACTTAGCATATTTTAAAACACCTCGAACTGCTCTGTTTTGAAACACATTGGTTTTTTACTTCCACAAGAAATACGGTATTTAGTAAGTAAGTGCTAAAATCTTTATTTAGATTTTAGTTTGTAAATAACATTTTGTCAATTTCTATTTATAATAACTTTTCTTTACAGAAAATCAAAAGTGACTTGTATCAAAAATATAGAAAGAGGTTAAATAATGCTCTGAAAACATGCACAATTATGTCCTAGGCTGATTTAAGTATTCCTTTTTTACCTAGTACTAGCAGATCTGAAAATTTTGGTTCAGTATAGCTCAATCTTTCTCCATGTACTTTATTTTCAGGTTTAACTCTACTAATGAACAAAAAGAAAAGATGTGAGAATTTGCAATGTGTGAGTCACTTCCAAATCCATTACAGAAAGGGACTTGTGAAACACATGAATGATTTCTATCATTGAAATTCAGCTAATTTCTGTGTAAGATTCAGCTGATCTTAGATTTTAAGAGGTTTATTACCTTCTAAATTAAATTTTTTACTGTGACCTTGGAAACTGCAAAAGATTTGGCTTTCATTTTAATTCTCTTTTTTGCTTTCTAATATAGATATACATGCTTTTTCAAAAGAATAACTGTGGAATTATTCCCACCACACACACTTTTAATATATCTTAGTAAAAAATGGTAGCCCTACTGTGGCTCGAGTGAAAATTACCCTTTCCCTTGGTATTTCACTATAAAAAGTCTTATCTGTGCATTACTTCTGTGTCTTATCTCTTTCTTGATTACACAGCAGGTGGTAATAGGGATTGCTCAAATCTAATTTTGCATTCTTCTTGTCATAAAGAATGAAACACAAAGCTCTCTGCATGTATTTTTATAGTTCCTTTTCAGAAGTAGTTGAGGCTTACAGAAAGTAAGTGACTTTCGAGTTACTTCAAAAGTAAAGTGAAGACACAACTGTGAGTTAGGTAGGAAGCTACTAGGGTTTCTTACAAACTCCTGGGGCAGTATTCCTTTGTTCCCTGTATCTGCTGACAAAAAGTGGTCAGTTTTGAGTTTGAAAAGAAGTTTACAGATAGGAATTGGAAGAGGTTTTTGAACACAGAAGTCTAAATATATGTCTGAATATAAGAAAATGTCTGAAATATCTGAAATGTCTGAATATAAGAAAAGCAGAACTTCCATTGAATATCCATTTCTAGAATCTTTTCTGGAGATTTTTTTTCAATTAGTGAACTAGAAATGTTGAAAGTGAAGACAAAGGAAAAAAATAATGTGCATAATGAGTAGTGGAAGGCAGAACGACATGAAGAAAACTGAGAAATTTATTAGTGAATCAGAGATGTATGGGGAAAAAAAGGAAAGATAGTAACACAACTGCAGACAAAGATAACTTTGGAGACAGTTTGGTAATATTATGGCTTATTGATTACGAATTAAGTATTATTTTATATGTGATTTGACAGTACCTAGCTTTGACAATGAATCTGATGTTTTGTTGCTGCTAGCAGTTTGTCATTTACTTATAACAATCTGGGCTATTATTTGTGGGTTTTTTTTCAATTCATGAATTAAATGCAGATATGTTTTGCTTACAATTACATGAATATAGCCCTGCATGGTTATTCAAAAAAGAAATGTGTGTTTTTCAAAACTTTTCAAAACTTTTCAAAATAAGAATTAATATTCCAGCATAAGTATGATAATATACAGCAAACAGATTTGACTTTAATCGTTAAAAAAAAAAAATCAAAATTGCAGTCCTCTATGACATTTTGAGGATTTTTTTTCTAAAATCCATGTTTCTGAATGCTCATATGCATCCCAAATCCCAAATACCTAACCTGATGAAAATAATTGAATATTAAATTGCTTACTGTACCCTTCACCAGTCTGAGAAAGAAAAAACACATTTCCCTTTCTGCTGTTGTAACATGAACGCATATTGCATAAATATGTGGATGTATAATTTGGCCAATAGATACCTTGCACATGCATGTGATGGCAGTACCATCATAGAAATTGCAGAGTCATTCGATAAATAACTGGTTTTTATATGACTCCACATTTTGGACAGAGAGGAACCTCATGAGGTTCAACAAGGACAAGTGCAGGGTACTGCACCTGGGGGGGAATAACCCCAGGCACCAGGACAGATTAGGGGTTGACCTGCTGGAAAGCAGCTCCACAGAGAGTGATCTGGGAGTCCTGGTTGACAACAGGTTAACCATGAGTCAGCAATGTGCCCTTGTGGCCGAGAAGGGGATCCTGGCCTGTATCAGGAGGAGCATTGCCAGCAGGTGGAGGGAGGGGATCCTGCCCCTCTACTCAGCGCTGGTGAGGCCATACCTGTAGTATTGAGTGTAGTGCTGGGCTCCCCAGGACAAGAAGGATGTGGAGTTTCTAGAGAGGGTCCAGAGTAGGGCCACAAAGATGCTCAGGGAGGAAAGACTAAGCGAAATGGGCCTGTTCAGTCTGGGGAAAAGAGGGATGAGAGTAGATTTGATCAGCATGTTCAAGTACCTGAGGGGTGATTATAGGGAGGATGGGGCCAGGCCCTTTTCTGTGGTGGTCGGTGACAGAACAAGGGGTAATGGTACAAATTGAAACACAGTCCACCTCCATGTGAGGAAGAACATGTTTACTTTGAGGGTGACAGAGCCCTGGCTGCCCAGAGAGGTTGTGGAGTCTCCTTCTCTGGATATCTTCCAAATCCGCCTGAATGCCACCCTGTGCCACGTGCTCTGGATGTCCCTGCTGGAGCAGGGGCTTGGACTAGATGATCTGTAGAGGTCCCTTCTATCCTCAACCATTCTGTGATTCTGTGGTTCTTTATTATGTTATGTCTTTGATTGAAATGGAAATAAAAGAAAGACGATATGACATACTTAAAATCATTCAGGATCACAGAATGTCAGATTTAATTTTACACTATTTATTTTCATTATCCTTCCATATTTGTCTTTTTTTGTACAAAAATAAAGTCAGATGTTTTTAATATTCTCATAAACTTGCATTTGAAGAAACATTATATAGTTCAAAGGTATATTTTGTTATAGACCGGAGGGGCATGATAATCTTCCTTTGTGGTGGGTTTATTTGTTCTCAGTAAAATTAGAATGATGGACAACCAAGACAGCTCAGCTCTTCTAAATCTCCTATTCTTAACATTTCAGCAGTTTAAAACAACAATCTGCTGTTTTGGTGTTATTATTATCAATGTCAGATAGAATAATATGACCACCATGCAACCAGGTACAGAATTTGATACTTCAAACAATGTCCAGTAAAATGATGGAATGGGAAGATGGTAAGAAGTCTGTACACAGAAATCATAGTCCCTCCTTCTATACAGTGGGAAAGCAAAACTGACAAAATGTGTTGCTTTCCCTATAATGCCCAGAGGTTCTACAATTGTGTTCAAGGTTGCTGGCAAAGGCAGAAATATGTGCAAGGTTAGCTCCTTTTTAGATGATTGCAGTAGCTCAACACTTGTTATTAAACCACTCTGTTCTTAGAAACAACAAATATTTATCCTTATGTTATACTGGAATTCTCTGACCCCCAAATCAGGTTGTCTCAATTTGCTTTCCCATGTTAATTGAAACCAACAATATAAAATTGCAGATGCTTTGAACAGAGATTAAAACATCACAAAGTAATTCTAACCGCAGTGCTGAGGCAGTACCAGAAATATTCTGATGGTGATAATGATGTTAACAAATCAGCAAAAAAGAGGATTTTTATCCCCACTTCTTACATTCACAATGAGGGAAGTAGGCGTTAAGAAACAGAAAAGGAGAGAAAAAATATTGTTTGTTTTTGTTCTTAGAGAGCTGTGTATTTGAAAGAAACAACTGAACTGCCCTTCACAAAAATGCAAAGATAAGAATGCTTCAGCAATTGACCTCTCTTTCTTCATGAGAAATACAAGAGAAATTAAATTGTAAGCGTACAGGAAGCACATACATATGTTTAAATTTATTTAAGAACTTGAAATAGACAATTTCTGGAACTTTGTGAAGACTCCTTATATTTTAGAAATAAAACATGTTCATAGGATTCTGATACCTGAATTGGCCAAGCACAGAAAAAAAAAAAAAATGTCCCACATTTAGGGAAAAAAACAATCCAAAACCCAGAGGTTCAAAGATAAGGTTCAAAATCTTTTCCGTAAAAAGAAAAATTATGATAGGACCAGAAGATATATATAGTAGTTATTATAGATGTTTGAATGTGTTTATTGTCTCTCTTTTTTTTTTTTTTTTTTTCTTAGGGAACATAGAATCACAGAATCACAGAATGCCTAAGGTTGGAAGGGACCTCTAGAGGTCATCTAGTCCAACCCCCCTGCAC
>JAUBNY010000288.1:548493-567806 GCA_032275445.1 Crypturellus soui
TCTTTGAGCTCAGCTCCCTGCAGCCACTTCCCATGGGAAGGCCTCCGTCCCCTAGATATGTTCGATATGTTCCTACATAAAATGACAGAGCAACTATACACTCACTTTTTTCTCACTTAATTACATTTTTGGTCCCAGTAACTATTGTCAGAGCCTGTGAAATAGGCAAAGATTTGCTAGAATGTAATGAGATGAAAGCAACAAAGTTGTTTTCCTTTTCAGTTGTTAGAATATTCAATACCTTCAGTACGTTTTGTTATATCTACATTTTGGACCAGTACATGTCAGGACAAGGAAGATGCCCTATCCCTTTGATAGGTGTCACTTTCAAATACTACCATTTTTTTCTCATCTCTCTTCCATAAAATATTCAGAGCATAGATTCTTCAAAGAAGGAAAAAAACTTCTGAGCATAAGAAGCAATACGGCAAAATATATTAAAATTCTATTAAATATAAAATGATATAAATTAATAAGAAAAACTTTACTAACTCTTGCACACAAGTAAAATTTTGTCATTTGGGTTGCTTCATTCAAAATGAGCAAACTGAATGGAATACCTCTCTATTAAATATTTAAAAAGTGCATAGCTGTCATTTATCAAGGTGTGGAAGAATTGCTTGGAAAAGGGGAAAAACTAGGGTCTAGCAGAAGTTTTGGCATACAGCAGTTTGCTTGGGGTGAGACACGGTTGCCACTTCCAGGATGGTTGGTACGCACGGACTATGCTCCTCCACACTTGCCCAGGCAGCACAACGTGTGCTCCTCGCAGCTGCGAAGGGCAGTAACGGAGGCTGGAGCGGAGTGAAGACACTGCGGCCAAACTCTGCTGCACTCCCTGTGCTGGGCCACTGATCAGCTGCACAGCAGCTGCCCAACAGGAGATATACGGTAACATGTCCAGTGCTGAGCCAGCAAAAGAGGCAAATCATTCCTTTTGGACGAACTTTGCTTGAACTTTGCTCATTATATGCTCATTATAATGTCAAAACACACCTCCATCCCAAAAGTTACCCGCCTCCGAGGTACAACCACTCCTCACTGAGCATGAGCTCTGGATTTTGGATTGACTGTACCTTTAAATGAAAGTGAGAAACTTTTTCACCAATAACAATATTAAGTATGACTATAGTCAATCGACCTCCACCTACATGTGAGGAAAAAGAAAAAAAAAAAAGAACTAAGAAAGAAAGAATTGGGAGGGAAGATTCCAACATAAATTTTGGATCAGTCGTTGGGCTGATCAGTCATTGGGCTGATCCCCCTTTCTTCCCCTTGGCTTGCGATGCTGCCTGAGGAGACTCAGAAGTTGGAAGGAAGACTCCGTCATAACTCCTGGGATCGGTCAACCTGCTGAACCCCCTTTCTTCCCCTTGAGCTGGGATGCCGCCTGAGGAGACTCCTCGAAGTTCAGGGCCCTCTTCCATCATCTGTGATGAGCTGTGCATTTGTACATCAGAGCTAGCTGAAAACCCCACGCTGTAGTAGAGAATTTCCTGTACTGACATTGAAAGCTGCTTTGGAAATGTTGCATTTGAATAAATCATGCTATTCATGAACTCGACTACTTGTTTGGAAGGCAATCGGACCTACAGTTGACAGAGTGTTCATGAATTTGATACCGCTGGAGTTGGGCACACGGCTACCACAGCATTTGGTCTCTCCTGCCCGACCCACTCACGCCCCAGCTTTCAAACTGCAAGACAAGCTAAGGTAAGGTTCTATAAACTGTATGCAGTCAGGACTAAGAAGTGAAACTGGACAGTGTTCAGTGTGCTGAAAAAAAAGTGAATGTTGCAGCATGAAAGAAAAAAGAGGTTCTCCAGATGTTTCTTTACTGCATCAATGGTAGCAGCATGACCAAGACATGAAGTAATTCTTTGTGGGAAGAAGTTTTACCCCCTTTTTCATGTCTTAAGCAATCCAGATACTGTCGATGAAATAAAATACAATGTGACTTGGTAAATCAGCAGAATTATTTAATGTAGTTCTGTAGGTGCAACAGTATGCCATATTGCTTTCCAAGAAATAAATACTGTGATGTATGTAATGCTGTTGAGCATGTAAACGATGACATTTTCAGTTTGACCATGGATCCTAATAACCCCACAATGTTAATGTAAAACACTGAAAGATGCCCCATTTCTGCATTACTAGTTAAAGAAAAAACAATCAAATAGATCAAGGCAAAACAAAAATGAAAATGCAATGAAAAATGGAAGGGACAGATCTCCATCTCTTATAAAATACTTTATTTTTAAACTGGTTTATTGTTTCCAATATGTACTTGTAAATGAATTGAGAGACATAGTGCCTTATTTCAGTTGTCTTGCATTTATTTTTTTTCTTGGATGAAATAATTTTGAATTTGTAATCCAAATGATATTATTTCTTTGTGTTGTTACTTTGTTCCTCCAAAATAGAGAGTATTTTGCAGCTAAATTCAAATTAGTATATCAGTAGATGAGTAAGCAAAAATTTTGTTCCTTGTATACTAGTATAGTAAAATTTCAAAGCATTAGAATGAACATTTCAACATTCTACCTATCAAATCTGTAAAATACTCATAGAAAATAATCTATTGTAAATGTATGTATAGACACATGCATATATTGCATATATGTGTATTTAGTTTATAAGTATACTCATAAAACATCATTATTAAGAGAACAGTTTTGCTATTAGATAAATTGAAGATGATATAATTATGAATTGCATTTTTATTAAAATTAACGGTAATTATGTTATTAAAATTTAATGGTATTAAATGGTAGCATATCCATCTACTTTTATTCACATTGCTCTGTGTGGTCTGTTGCACAGAAAACCTAGGATAGGTGAAACGTACACCTGTAATGGAAAATGAGAATAAATTCTGTCTGTATGAGACAATGACATATCAAGACAATAGCTCTCTACTTACAGGTTGGGTAAATATCTGTAAGTTGAACAGAAGCACCTATTACACACTATAGTCATTTTGCATGATCTTACATGTACCAGTGTATCTTCCAGTATATGTTGTAACATTTTCTATATTATAATCTATTTTTCTTTCATGATTATTTAAATTATATTTCAGGAAAAAGAATACATAGGAATATGTTCCATTCTTAAGAGGAATCTACCATGTTATTTTATTCAGGAAATCTTTTCCAAGCAACAGGGGGACAGAAAGACAATTCCAACCCTGCTGGAATGCTTGGGCCCTGTAACCTCCTCATGAGAAGACACTTCAATTGTATTTATAAAGTCATGTCCCACTGAGGGGAGATTAGACTTACCACAGGGCATGTAGAGAATAACTTAAAAGGAAAGTGGGGAAGGAAGGAGGGAAGGCAGATTCAGACAAAACTAATCAGGCACAAAAGAGGAAAAATGAGGATAAGAAAATCCTACTCTCTAGAGGCTGAAATGGACCAAGTTATGACTCAAAGAACTTCTCTACAAAGGTGAACAGAAAGAGTCTTTGATGCTTGAGAAAGGTTTTAGTCAGAACTTTTACATGAGAAATTAAGAAGAACAGTACTTGCCCCCTTGTTGCATGCAAAATGTTGCGTATTGTAGGACTGTCTACCTGAGAGGATTTTTGCTGGATGAGGTTCCTTTTTACATTTGCAACCATGAAAGCTTGTGATTTGTGCCTGAACCTTTGAATTCATCATTATATGAATTAATCTGTTTTTTATTTTCTTATTTTATCTGTTGAAGGCAAAAGGGTGCAGGAAACAAATGTGATATAAACCATAAATGTAAAACATGAATAGAAAATATACAAATGCAACATGTAGTTATATACTTTATATAGATTAATATATTATATGCACATTTAAAACATGTAAAAACGTAAATGCAAAAATAAGTTTACCTTAACTCAGTATAGATTAGAGGAAATGATTTTTGACTTCATTCCACTCTCTTCCTCTTTAACTTTTTTTTAATATGTTCTGCAACAGTTTACAGAGAGTGTGATATGGCTCATTTGATGTATTTGATGTTCTATTTCAAATGATAGATGAGATAAAAGCCCTCTGAAAGCATGCTAGAATTAAGGAATGTCAGTTACCGTTTTCTTTATATCAACATTACAGGTAATCATAACACTAACAAACAAACTAGGACCAAGTTAAAGATAATGGCAGGTGATTAAACATACAATGTGTTTGACTGGAGGGATTTTTTTTTTATCAAGTCTTTCTAACTGGAAATAGAAGAGATTTTTTCTTTCAACTCACCTGTAATCTTGACTCTCTACCTCTAATGTGTACAAGTTTAGCACTGGCATTTTTGTGCACCAAAGCTGTTCTCACACACACACACACACACACACACACAAAATCATGGAACTGGTATGTCTTATTCCTTGTTCAAAGCAGCCTTTTTAAACATGATGGAGAAGGGGAAAATTATCTAAAACTATGATTGGGACAGGAATATTTACATGTTTTAGGTTTAGCACTCTGAAATTAATGTGATTGATTGACTATACAGATTATGTGGCAGTTTGTATGCCCTTTAGGTGTCTCAAGATGCAAAACCGCTGCTAAGAGTCAGCAGTAGCCCACAGGAGGTCACTTTTTCCCGCTTTGTTTTGATAAAGTTATTCATTTACAGACAGTTTAAAATTTGAGAATTATGTGTCTTCAAGACTAGGACGCTAGAAACTTGTTTTGTAGTTAATAAAGAACACAACTGGCCTTTTGCAGCAAACACCAGCTTGATGGTAATTAACATGTTGTACTTGTGTGGTTTTAGCACTTCACCAAAAAGAAATCCATGTACTTTTTGTCTAATCAATGCCTCTTTTGAAGGCATTAATTTATGTAATTTATCAGTTGGAAATTGCACAGGAATATTATTAGGGAATTATAGAATTAATCCTTTGAAAGTGTTGTTTTGATGTTCTTTTAGTCTGATTTATAATTAAACCACCTACAAGTATCTAGAAATAATTCGAAATGTCAAGCTTAGACCACGTAAGTGAAGTTATTTTGGAAAAAAAGCCTTATGTCCTTTCCAGAAAAGACAGCAAGCCCAACCCCTGGTGTGGTTTTACAAAAGAGTGTAAAACTATTTTGTATACATAAAAATCTATTTACCTATAGGTGTTTTATATGTGTGTCCATATATGCATATGCACAGAAGAAAGTAGAAGAATGTTAATGAATTATAGAAGAAAGTCTAATGAAAACTGAAAATGTTCAGCTGGGAAAAGGGTTATCCAAATTTATTTTTTATAAAATACTATAATATGCCTACATTTATAAGCAATTTCAGATGAAATCTAGAGAAGCACCTTAAGAATAAATTTATATGGTGATATGTGTAAATATTTATTTTGAATCTAACAAAATATTACAAAGTATTTCACAGCTTCAAGTCATTTTTAATTTCTAATTAATTGTTTACCAGAAAACTTATATTCTTTTGAAGTTTTGCGTTTGAGAATTTTTTCTTTTGACAATAACAACTAATTGAAGTAAAAATGTCCTGATTATCATCAGTTTTGCTCTTTATGATGTTGAATATCAGAGAATACTGATGAAGCACTCTCAAATTCTGTTAAAACCAACTGAAACTGGAATGTTAGTAGATTTGGAAGCAGACACTGATTAATAGTACATGATGTTATAAGAAATCTGCTGCATAGACGCAGAATAGGGCTACATTTTTGACATGTGTGTGGGTGGCTAAGAAGCCTTAAAAATCTCATTGTGGTCTTTAATGGCCTTGAAAGACTCTAAGTAAGTTTGACATTATTTTTTCTCAGTCTTTAAAATAACTTTTCTACGGAGTGAGTCTGGTGCTTTTCAATGACTTGTATCTCTCTCCGTCTTTACTGATGCCAGTGGCTCACCACGGTCAGTCACCGTGTCAGACCAATCACACAATACTGATCTTGCAGCTGTGCTATAAAGCAGAATGGTATTTCATTTTGATATTTGAAACACAGCATATAACCTAAATTTTCTTAAAAGTGTAAATCAAATATTGTGAAAGTATATTCCAAGCTATTGTACTAAAACCCTGAGCTTTGAAGAGAAAGCAAAACAAAACAAAACAATCAAACAACAACAAAAGCAATAATGCAATCAAAATTAAACAACTTTTTAACTATTGTCCTGGTGACAAAATTCAGAGCTCAGATAAAATTTCTATAAGTTATTCTGTTATCTTTATGGCAAGGAACTTTCAAATAATTTGGGAACAAAAAAAGCCTCTTAGATAGTTTTAGCTATCTAAATAAACTTATTTAGAGGTGGTTAGGTTCCACTGTAACAACACCCTAATTATTTGGTATTTTTCATCTTCGAAGTTGTATGATGTGTTTCTTAACAAAGATGAAAAAACATATTTTCTGTTCTCAAATAAAATTCTTAGTACATGTTGAAACTGTTGCTTTGGAAAGAGGGAAAAGGTAGGCAAGAGCAGTAGGGCCAGAAAGAAGTAAGAAGTAAGGCAACCCCAGAGCGAGTGTTTTTTATCTTGAACAATGAAGCAGGGAGTTCACATTTTTAATTCCTGAATCAAAGTTATTTGTGTATTTTACTTTAAGCAACTATTAAATAAAAAACAAGGAATCAAAACCAAACAAAACATAAATTCAAAAATAAACATTTAATTTCCTCTGCTTATCCAACTGAGACAGTCTAAATTCACAATTCTGCAATACATTCAGATCAGCAAGACTCAAACATCATGGGCTGGAGGATTAGACATTCATTCCCGAAAAGTGTCATTACAATGAAAGTTTCATGAAGGCCTCACTAACCAGAGATGGGTTTTGAAAGGAAGACAGAGATGACAATAGTTATGGCTAAAGCCACAACATTTTCACAACATTCACCTAAGGTGATTTTCTTCAGAGAGGTTAAGATGCAATAATACTATACCACTTATTTTTTAATAATCTATTTCAATTGGATTTTAAAGCTTTCTGCTCAAAAAGAATGGGAATATGGTAATATTACATAGAATTATACACTAGATTAGAAAATACTATGTATCTTTATCACTGAATACTAGGGCTGGCTTGCTAGCTAGCTGAATTTCTTATGTTCAGTTATTTGCTAAACTATTATGTTAAAAATAGTAAGAAGCAAATTATGTAGTGAAAAGCATATGTCAGAATCCTTTAGCTATGAATTCACAGTACCAATGTGTGCAGTCTGTTTCCTGTATTTTTAGAGAGTAAGTGATGAGAGTTTGATTAATCAAAGTATACCTCTCTTCCTTTCATGTTGTCATTTTGATTAATTATTAATTATCTAACCCTTTCCTGCTTTCATTACCTCCTTTTTGTATACTGTCAGATTTGGGCAACTTTTGATCCAGATGACTTGTATCCTCAGACTACATTCTGAGGGCTTCTTAAGCATGTGATGCCATGACATTATGTGTGGCAACATGTCAAAGGACTTTGATTATGAGAACAGACAATTGGATTACATGTGTATGAAATGCATGTATGTTATTGTGTATTTGCTGTTCAAATGCATGAACCTTAGCTCATAAACAGCAGCATACAAGCAGATGTTGGAGAGAGAATGCTAAGACTTGCAAAGGAAAGCAAAATATCTAACAATTTTGTTAAGAAAAGATACGTGTAATAAAAATAGCATGTTTCTACTGTCCAACAACTGAAAAATTTCTGAAGGTTTTTCATGCATAGCTAACTACAGAAGAGAATGTTAGAAATATTTTAATAACTATTTAAATTCTATCATCACACTTATGATAATGTATGATGTTTAGTCAAGGAGAATTGAATAGTTCTGTATATATGAAGCATAATTATGACTCGGCTTTACTCTGATAAAAGGACAATGATTAGTGAAGTCAGGCTGTTTATCAAAATCATTTAGCTAGTTTGGCTATGCTATATATCATTTTAAAACCTCAAGTGGCTGAAAATAACTTCTAATAGTGTATTGCCAATAGGTTCATATACAGACATGTTTATAGAATCCCTTGCAACAAATGATTGGCAAACCTAGTGCCATTTAGTAACATTTATACCAACAAAGTAAATTAATAACAGTGCAAAGTATGGTACAAAGTATGGCAAAAAAGAGCAACACATAGTTATTTCATGTTATATATCTGTTTTTAGAATGACAAAATATCACACATCACAAATATGACCCCTTGAGAGAAGACAGTTCTTGGCAGCTTTTGGTAAGTCATTTTGTGTCACTGTATATCAATAAACAGATATAAACTCACAGAGTAACAAGGAAGAAATCCTATGATTTTTTAAGTGCTGTTACCTATAATTTTTTAAGTGCTGTTAACAGAAAGAATTTGTAAACATACACACCTGCTGAAGGAACCAATAGGAAAAATCTTGTTTTTATGTAAGCTTGCCTCTGTGCAGGCCAATTGTTAAAGAAATTCCAGAGCAGAGTTGTTTCAAATCAAGGTCATTTTGCTTGAGCCCTTAAATGACTCTTCAATCAAACTAGAATTTGTGAGAAACAGGCCCTCGCAAATAACAAGCAACTATATCGGAATACTGAATTTATTCTGGCCAAAATTCTAAATTCTGTTCCCTCACACAAATCCAATTTTCTTTAATTTCATAAAGAAAAAAAAAAAGCCTAGGTAGATGGTAGATTCTAGTGTATCTTGAATTAAATACTTTATTCAGTGATTTTTCAATAGAAAAAAATGTGATAATAGATTTAGCTGTTTTCTTTATAGAGATTTTTCATTTATACATCTTAATAAACTTCACAAGCAGCATTTTTTTTCCTCTTTTCAGATAGACTGAAATAGAATTATGGAGTGATCTACTCAAATCAAGTAGAACTTTTATAAAGTTTGAAATGAAAGCCATACCCCTGATTTTTTGTCTTGGCTCAATCTATTGTAGTACAAGAATCCAGAAAAATCTATGTCATGTCTCTTCTGAAACTGTGAACTTGTGAAAGAGTGCTTGAAGCCTTGACAAAAGGAGGTTAGCAGCAACAGCAGCTTGTGAATGCTACTCTAGCCCTGATTCAAACTTTCACAATGGGAGGAAGACTGGGCCACTGTGGACAAGGCTTGAGGAAATCTAGGGGGAAGCTTGAAAAAATCATTTCTGAGGTATGACTGAAAATATGGAAGCTGAGAATCTGTCTAGCTGAGAAATTCTTCCCTACTCAGCTGCAAATTAGGGAGGCCTCTTTCATCTGAATAAGAAATAAAATAGGGTAAGACCTTTTTTTTTTCCAAATGCAGACTCAGAGGATTTGGTTGCAGTGAATGATCACATAATTTAACCTGCTTAGAGATAACCACAAGAGTTAACTCTATTGCTTATGAAGAGCTCACTGAGGTCTGTAGATTGAAGTCAGACAGTTTAAAAGCTCTCCAAATAGGTACATTACTTCGTCAATTAATAAAATGTCTTTGATTTTCTTAATTTAAAAATATGTCTGAATTGTGTTTATACATGCTAATTCAAACTATTTGCAAATATACTAATCAACTTTACTTGACAGTGTAATGGTTTTACTGAAAACCTTTCACCCTGGTGTGTCATCAACATACATATAAAGATAAATTTTCTTTAAGTCTCTCTCTGTCTTGTGAGAGTTTATCCATTAATAGAGGTGTTCATAAAACATAACAGCAGAAGGAGAAACTTTTTAGCTTGCCTTTTCAGACATATTCCACAATCCCATTTGTTTATAAAAAAGAAAAAAAATACCACACTAAGCCTACCAAGAATTAATTCTAAGTGATATTTTTGTGTGTTTTACTCTGCAAGTTTTATTGCCATTCATTGTCAAAGAAATGGAATTAGATAAAAATGTAATGCTAAAAATCAAGTTAGCTTTTAGTTAAGAATCAGTGACCCACAAAAGATGGTTAGTTAATACTTCAGAAGTTGAAATTTAATTAATACAACATAGCTCAAAATGTTCATCCATGCTTCAATTTTGAAAAAAAAAATCAAAAAAAAAGAAAAAACAACACAAAAAAGATGAATGGAATGTGAAGAAAGTAAAAAAGAAATGAAGGAGCAAGGTGGCTCACAGGATAAAACACCAACTTTCATCTCTCTTTGATTCTGTGTTCAATCACTCACTGAAGAAGAAGTCTTGATCACAAATCTACACTTAATTTATCAGAATGGGCATGATCCCTAGCCCTGCTCTATTAAAGTTCACGACCGGTGTATCATGGGGTCATAACAGCCTCTGATGGGAGAAAGAGTTCTGACAGGTCAGCACCACAATCACTGTTCAATATGAAAGATCCACAGTCTATGGATAGAAATATTGTCACCTCTACACCTCCCCAGTACATACGGCTTTGAACAATTTTCAGGTGAGCACTTTCATGACTTCTTTTCACATATAACCATGTCTTGAAAAGCTCTGAGCAATGTTCTGCCCCTTGTTGATCTCTGCTTCTGATGAAAGGGTCTGAAATCTGAATGACAAACACCTAAAAATTGTCACTCTTTCCCTTGACACTATGAATAATATCAATGCTTTCAGTTTTCACATAATTAAAAGAGATAATCATTAGTACCCTCACCTAATAGTGTATTTATTCAGTTCTGTCTTTCACTTGGATGGGACCAAAGCCTGCCTTTCATGCCACTGAAATAACAAAATAGTTCAAGAAATCACACCTGAAGAGAAACAAAATATTCATTTTGGTACACAAATTGTAAGCGTGTTTTGACTACCTCTGTTTACTGGTGCACACATGTAGACTAATTCCTGCACAGCGCACAGGTGGGTTTTAGCCCAGTATGATTTTTGCCTTTGCCTGCAGACAGAAGCAGGCTCTGGGATACTGTGCTGGTGCAGGATCTCCAGCGGTGGCTGGGCTTTCACTGTCCTGAGCGGGGCTAGACTGACCAGGTGACTGCAGGCCAAGTGCCCATTGCCCAGGCTGTCTGAGCTCAGGGTCTGACCCCCGCCCCCAGGCAGCCCCTGCAAACAGCCCCTGGGACCATGACTCAGAGGCAGCTTCACTCCTTTGCTGGCAGCAAGGGGAAGGGAGCAGGCAGGGTGAGTAGGAGAACATTTTTAAAAGATCCCTACCAATGTCCCAAGCCAGAGAAGGAAGAAATCTCACCATCAACATCATACTGCTCCTAGTGAAAACCTCAGGACACCAACAACTCATCGCAAACACCCCTCAGTGTTCTTGAAGAAGGCTGTCAACCTTGTGACCCCGCTGGACCTTGCAGGATAATGCCAGGGAAAAAGAATAGACGGTCATCATTTTTTTCTGGATAACAATTTTAATATTTTATTAATGAGGCTTTTTCATTTTAATTAGACAATTTGGACTAGTAGAGCATTAAAACATTAATTGGGCTAATCATATATTCTCAGATCTATGTAAATGGGGTGTTCCCTTCTGCCCATAATGAGATTTTGGGTGTAACAGAGTATCCACATGAAGATTCTGCAAAAATGCTGAAAGGCAGAATTTCACTGAGCAGAATTAGAAACTCTTATCTCTGCATCACTTTTATTTCCTCATACCAGAAGCTTATCATACCAAAAAAAGATACAGTTAGTAGATGAAAAGGAAAGAGACGATCTCTTTCTGTCTCTCTTGGGATTGTTCATCCTCAAGGCCATGAATCCGCTCTCCAACAGATGAGAAATTGCAGTCAGGATAATACTAGTGCTATACTCATGGTCAGTACTGTCAAGGCTATTGATATTACTGTGCCCCCAACTAGTTCTTCCTTCTTAGGAAGTCTGAGTCCATATCCTGGCTTGACAACAGTGCTTCAGGAGAGACCAGAGGAGAACAAGGCCTCCAGGGACATCCAGATCTTTGTCCAAGGGAAATCACCTCCACAAGGGAACATTTTAATCACAGGACATCTCCCCAGCATGCTCCCTGCCATCTGTCTAAAGTGGCTCTGCCTATAGTGTGTTTAAGTATTTCTGTAGGATGGGTGAGAGAGTGGAGCTTCAGATGGAGCAAGGGCAATATCTGCAAAGGGGGGATGTATATTGTTGCTGTGACTGGCAGATTCCCTATGACTTTAATAAAAATTCCCATGGGGACCATGTGCAGAAACTTCCTACAGGGATACTTTCTGCAGAGCAGCTGGATCCCCAAGAGTCTGCTTTTGCCCTGTGTAAGTGCTTAGCTCAGTTCCAGTGATTGAATAAGCCATGAAAGACTACAAATTGCTCTTCTTAAGAAGGACAGCAATATGCATAAGGACGTATTAGGCTTTTATCCAACAACTCTGCAGTTCTGTATAGATTCATTCTTACTGCATTGCATTGCTTGGTGAAGTCTTTGTTTACATACTCACACAGGCCTACAGTCTACAAAACTGTGTGGATTTGACACTAATCATTCCTACTAAATGCTTTCTTGCAAAAGATACTGTGAAGGTTCATACAATAAGTACATTTTTGGAAAAGTCATTACATTCTAATGTATTTTTTGAATAGTGCAATTATATGCTTTTTTTTTGTCAAGTATGTGCTTGAAAACACTGCTGCTATTGCTAATTTGATCCAGGAAATGTTTGTGGTTTCATAAGCAATATAGTCAAAGGTTACATTAAGTGCCATCATTTAGTACATTTGTGTTCGGATAGTCTACAGATAAGTAGAACAACATGTGGAAAGATAGCAGATAATTAAATTTGTATTGAGAAAAACAAAATGAAAATACACCTATTAAGAAGAAGGCCGTTCCTTCTGAAAGTGATGTGGGTATTTAGAAACCATAATATACTACTATGCTTATTGTTGCAGTAACACCATTTAAAATTGGACTCAGTAAGAGATATACTTAATTGCTTGTAAAGATCCAATATCGCAGAAAAAATATTGGGTGTATATCCCTGAAGACTTCAGTCTTCTGTTTAGTCTGAAAACTCAGTTCAGCATAAGGAAATCAGTAAACATTTCTCATCCCAGTAATATAGCTGGTTCGGGTTCATTTTTCTGAAGGGAGACAGAATAGAACTATCTTTCTGCCCATTCACTAACTGACAGATTTGCAGCCATTTCTGCTGACGGGCTAATTAGGCTCATTCGAAGTCATGGTTTTATCAGCTTGGACACTTGGCTTCTGGCAATTGGATCAAGATCACAAACTCTTTTCTTGTAGTTCTTGAACTCTGAATTAAAGCTGTGTGTGTATAAAAGTTATTTGTAACTTGTTATTTGGCCAAAATAGCGCTAAGTCACTGTAGTATGAAGGTGATTTACAGCTGCTGTCTGTGTGCTAAGCATGCTATTACCTGTGGGTTTTAAGTCTTAAAATCTGGAGGAGTGCCTGTCACTACCCTCCTCTGGAAGCAGCATCTAAAAAAAAAGGTGTTATTTCTGAGAATGGCATCTTGGTGTCAGCAAATACTAGAGATACATGCTAAGCCATTTCCAAAAGAACAATCTCTTTTTTGAGGAAATTGATAGAGGAAAGGCTATATGTAAGGTTTTTGACATTGTTTTGGTAGACAAATCACTACACTGATGACAGTTTCAGCTAGAAAATGGGTCATTCTCCTCTTCTAATTTCCCTAACAGATGCTGACTATGGTAAAGTTTATTCTTCTTTCCATATATACTGGGGTCTATTTTATATTATTATCACACATACCTCATACATCCTGCTTCGTTTTTAATTTCCCATCCTTTCTTCTGAATTTCCCAGACTTTCTTCTGAATTTTCTCCCCCTCCCCCCACTATTTTCTTTTACTTATCATCCTGCTTTTTTTTTTCTTTACCCTGTGCTTTCGCTAAAGTCCAGTCAGTTCACATGCTCATACTAGGTCAGGGCAACTCTGCTCCCGTATTTCTGCAGCCAGCTATCTGCATCCAGCCAGCAGTTCTCTACTTTTTCCAACTACAGGTATGACTTGCTCTGCCACTGACTAGCTGTGAGACAGTAGACTGGATAGGATGGATGGTAGGAGGTCTGAGACTACTGGAACTTCCCAGAACATTTGTGGCAACTCTGAGGGAACCAGAATTGACAAAACCAAGTGAAAAAAAAAATCATGTGTGAGTTGACCCTGATGAGTCTTGAATGGCCTTGGTTGTTTTTCATTTTCCTTCTCATAAAAATGAGGCATGCTGCGAATGCATGCAATCAGGCTCTATGTTCTGTATGAAGTAATGCATATATTTCTCTCTGTTTTATCCTTTGTGAAATCTCTTACAGAGACATTCACAAACAAACCTTCCACTTACAGAATTCCAGTATGGACAGAAATGTGTAAATTTGAATAATGAAGATTTCCATTCCAGAGGTAAGTGGCTTTCATCAAAGTGGATTTTTAAGTTATAGAAAAAAAAAACTAAAAAAAAAAATCAGAGAATAGGCCTATACAAATAAAAAACATTGAATTTCTCAATATGAAAATATTTACTTTTCTTTGGAAAAGTACAGCATCACCTGAAGTTTTATCTCTTCTTTCTTCAAATAGCCATATTGATGAATGATTTGGAGTCTGTATTTCTGTATGGTCAATAGAGCGAGTTAAACATGTTTGGTACCCTATTCACCTAACTTGTGCTACAATGTCTGCTTTAGGGTGAATTAGTGCAAGGATAGAAATGACTGTTTTTCTCCCACTGACTGTAAAAGGAGTCTAAATGAGTCTCTGAGATACAGACTTGATTGCTGCCAAAATCAGGCAATATGCATCCTCAACTATAAGTATTTATTTATAAACAAAATAAGAAAACAAATCAAAATCCCAATCAATCTCTGATAGTGATTCCCTAAAAAAAAGACATTTCTCAGTATTTTCTGTCTAACATCTGATATACCTGACTATGAGCTATAGAAATCCTGGTTATAGGTTAATTTATGAAAATGTAGTTGATATATGAAAGTGTATCAATCACTGATATAAATGTCATATCAGCAAACCTGGACTATTAAAAAGTATGTCTTCTAAGATTCCTGTGAAATTTATTCTTCCATCTTTGACTACTGGAAGCCAGAAATCTTCAGTTGCCTGTCAGGTAATCAGCACGGTATCTATTACTTGGAGAAAGTTCAACATGCCTAAGATGCATTCACAGAATTAATTTTGACAGAAAGCTCCTGGCCAGCATTATCTGTAAGGCTGCTTCCTTCAGAGGGCTGTGTTGATACTGCATCCAAGAGCCTACAAGGAGAAACAACAAACGCAGTAGTTTCTGCTGAAGAAATTATATAAATCTTCCTACTCTTATGTTAGTGTAAGACTTTACATACTTATTTCCATATACCAAGTGAGTACTCTGGTAAATGAGTTCCATCTGGTGCATCAGTTATAGAAAAGTAGCACAGTTTTCATTATTGATCTCAGTAGGTTTCATTTTCCTACATTTCAGAAATCATATTGCTAAGAGCATTAATGAACAGCAAATTCTAGCATAATCAATAACCGTCACTACTAAAGGTAATACTGAAGCCTTTATTCCAGTACTTCCTAAACGTATGAATAATGCCATTGCAGACAAGCAGATTATCCAGATAAGTGTGTTGATAAAAGCATCAATGAGATCAAGGACTTAATTTACTGAATGAGCCTTTTCCTCAGTAATTTTGGACCATGCTAGAACTTGAATTGTGTCTATTATATTTGCTGATGCTTTCCAAGCCATATTTTGTTAAATCTACAAAACATCCCTAGGCAGGACTTGCACTTTTTAGCTGGGATAAAGTATGAAATGGTTTTTAATTTATCTGAAAAGACTTTTTGTCCCTTATGCGGGGATTAAAGTAAAATGCTTTATTGCATGATTTGCAATATTGTGTTTGAAAACTCTGTAGGATCACCCAACCTGCTGAGCATAATTTCAGAATATAGCAGTACCATTAAATATAAATGTTCTATCAACTATTCTACTAAAATTGTCATTAGAAGAAATCATGAGGATCATCCCTCAAGGCTCCCCTAAAATGTCTGATCTCTGACCCACCACATATACCTTTTTTTATGCTGAATTGTCTAATGTCTGAAGAATATACAAATTTCCTAACCTCCCTGAATTTAAGCCTTTGAAATAAATTCTCAGGCAATGAAAAGAAAATGTACTCTATGCTTTGTTTTGTCAAATGTTTTTACTTCTCCCCTTAGAAACACTATCAAAACAATGAGACTGTGATAACCTAGAGAGCTCTTGTGTTAACTGTATTTGAGGGTCTCTTTCCCACTGTGTGATTTCTTGACCTTCTTCCAGGTCTCTCTTGTATGATGTGTCACTAATTATTTGTGTCTTTTCCAGGCTGTCTTTTCCACAGATTATCAAGTTAGTGAAGTGTTTATTTTTGTTCTGTAAATGAGGCATTGATATATACAATTGGTGGATAGAAATATATAACTGTATAGAGGCACATCCATTCTTGCATTTGACCTTCATAATGTAAACAGGCATATATAGTCCAAGTTGATGAACTATGCTGAATGAATTGTATTTAGACAAGTAGCTAATCTAAGAAACACTTCCTTTTATTTGGATTTTGTGGGTATGGCTCCGTGCTCTTTACACTTACAATTCTCAGCAATTTCAAGGGTTAAGTATATGTGCTACCATATTTTTAATACTACAGCTCATCTAACTGAGGATAGAAATACAGGATGATCTAAGAGCCAAGAGATCTTTTTTTCCTGTGGAAGTAGTGTTCTCTATTTCACAACTGTAGCCTCAAAAATCTTTATTTCATTATTCCCTCTCCTCCTTATATTATTGCCACCATTTAAGATATTAGAGAAAGAAGGGAATCACCAGGAATGCAGCCGTACTAGGAGAAAGACTCCATAATATTGACTTAAGGTGAAGAAAGGTATAGCAAGTGGAAAAACTGCAGAACCCTCTCTGATACAAGTGAGGGAAGCCTGCTCTTCTGACATTACCTTTTCCTTGGCTGTCTTTGTCTTCTGTTGCCTTGGGTGGAATTTAGGTAGAATCTAGCTGAGCTCCACATTTTGGTTCTTAAAATTAGATTCTCCTGAAATCCTGAATTTTGACAAGTACTCAGGCTGTTTCCCTCAACCTGCCAAGTCCTGTGGGATGAGCAAAGGGATGATTCGTTCATCTACCCCTCTTGACAAAGTTATTGTACAAAACACAGCCCCATTTTACAGTCCTAGGACATCTTTTTGTTCTACCAGAAGTCTCCTGGATGCGTTCATCTTTCCTGTCCCTCTACCTCATAGGACACTGTGACACACACAGCTCCTGGAGGAGAACAGTACATTTTCTTTTCTACGTCTCATGGCTCAAGCAGCGACGAGGTATGTAGTGGGGGAAATGGCTACAGAGCACGTTACCAAGAGTAGTAATAGCAGTGCCAAAGATATGGTGAAAATCTGCCCAGTTCAGAAACAGATCATGATTTCAAAGGCTTTTGCCTTAGTCTTCTATCCCTTGTGCTTCGCTTGCTTCCTAGGTAAAGAGTCCCTCCTACTATCTCCATAATGGAAAAACAGCCTTACTAATAGCATCAAGAGTATTTCTAAAGGGCATACTGTGAGTGGCAAAATTCATGTAAGATATGAGGCCATATAAAGCACTAGGTAAATGTACATGTACTTGAGTCGATATGCATTTAAAAGTTGCTAATCCAATTTTATAATGAAGAATAATTTATTTCCATCCTGATTCTGAGTGGAGAGATGATATTTGAGGTAATACATCTGCATAAAAATTGAGGAGATAGTTGAGAAATAAAGGTCTCATTTTTGTCTGTCTGTCTGCAGTTTGATGTGGACTGTACTGCATTTTGTCATATTTTAATCCTATCTGTGAACTGCTCTACATTCACAGGTGAATTTCGTGTTATTAAAACAAAACTGGGTTCGATGTCTGTGTTCACAAGAAAGATCTGTGTGCTCTTTTTTGTGAGATATATTGTCAGATAATGAGATTAATTTATATTCTTAAATGTGTACACCTAACTATTGTTTAGTTCTGTAAAAATAGAAATATGATGAATAGATATAATGAATAAAGGAATGCCTAATCAGAAAATAATCTATCAGTAATTTCTTTATGATTCTTTTTCAACATATATATTCACATGGACATTTAGAAGAAATAATTTCCAGTACTCTATAGACATATTTGTTTGCATTCCTGAAGTTCTTAAAACAATTAGTTTTAATAAAAGAGCATTTTGTAAGATAATTTTACATATAATTAATATAAATATATAATATTATATTATAATGCATGATAATAATATATAATATGACATAATACTATATTACATCATATAATAATGCATTATACACTAAAATGTCATTTATGAAAGTTTTTAAAAGTATCACTAGTAAACTTGCTTTTTCCTAACATCTGTATAATTATGCTTGTCTCATGAAAGTGGAATGATTTTAGGCAGAGAAAGACACATAAATTTAAACAATATTTTTTACCTAAATTATCAGTGATCTGTTTGGTATTAATCTAGTACATGTGCCCAGAATACACGAAAATGGTGTGAAATTGGCACTTGTGGGATGAACTGTATTGTTCATCTATGGCACTTCATTCAAAAGGAAATTAAGTTGTCACAGGTGACCTGAGCATGAAATCTGCAGCGGACGACATGCCGTGAAGCTCACATTGTCATCCCTTTTCCCTCATTGTTCAATTCTCTGCTGCAAGGAGAATAGTAGTCCTGAGATTATAATTCCTCAACAACTTAACATGATCCATTCTCTTCCCTCTTCCAGAAAGGGTCTTTGTCTGTGGCTACCTTCAAAGAAGTTTGTTATATCCAAAATCTCACTTCATTGTGAGATACTTTTCCATAAATAATGGCTCATAAGAAAGGAAACCAAGTAGAGAATTTGCTAATTCAAATTCTGAAAATATCCATACCTTACCTGATCCTTCTCTTCTCCAGTCTCATCTATGCTATTTTCTGTCATTTTACATTGTCTGATTTAAATAACCATCTCAGTAAAGAGTTACTTCCCTTAGAACTATTTGTATAAATGATTGCTCTTATTTGTTACAATATCATTGTTTGTTTTTCAGATATTTGTCTTTCTGCCTTGCAAATTGCAAGTGCTGTTGAACATGATTATTCTTTCTTTTTACACATAAAAAGATGTATAGAAGAATAGACTAGAAATATTCCTGTTGATTTTTTAAGTCTAATTTCATTAATAATATAAGACCTAGCAACATCTATATGGTTACATTTCTTGATCTTTCTTATTTTCTATATTGCCCTAATTGGTAATCACTTTTTTATTCAGAAATCACAGAATCATAGACTCACAGAATGGTTAAGGATGGAAGGGACCTCTAGAGATCATCTACTCCAACCCCCCTGCTCCAGCAGGGACACCCAGAGCACGTGGCACAGGGTG
>JAUBNY010000288.1:567906-579922 GCA_032275445.1 Crypturellus soui
CCCCTGCTCCAGCAGGGACACCCAGAGCACGTGGCACAGGGTGGCATCCAGGTGGGTTTGGAAGATCTCCAGGGAAGAAGACTCCACAATCTCTCAGGGCAGCCTGTGCCAGGGCTCTGTCACCCTCACAGGAAAGATGTTCTTCCTCATATGGAGGTGGAACTTCCTGTGTTTCAATTTGTACCCATTACCCCTTGTTCTGTCATCAGCCACCACGGAGAAGGGCCTGGCCCCATCCTCCCTACAATTACCTCTAAGGTACTGGTACATGTTGATCAGATCTCTTCTCAGTCTTTTCTTGTCTAGGCTAAACAGACTGAGCTCACTTAGTCTTTTCTCACATGATGGATGCTCCAGTTCCTTAATCATCTCTGTGCCCTATACTGGACCCTCTCTAGAAGCTCCACATCCCTCCTCTAGCGGAGAGCCCAGAACTGCACACAACACTCCAGATGCGGCCTCACCAGGGCTGAGCAGAGGGGCAGGATCCCCTCCCTCGACCTGCTGGCAATGCTCCTCCTGATACAGGCCAGGATCCCATTGGTCTTCTTGGCCATGAGGGCACATTGCTACCTCACGGTTAACTTGTTGTCAACCAGGACTCCCAAATCCCTCTCTGTGGAGCTGCTTTCCAGCAGGTCAACCCCTAGTCTGTCCTAGTGCCTGGGGTTATTCCTCCCCAGGTACAGGGCCCTGCTTTTGTCCTTGTTGAACCTCATGAGGTTCCTCTCTGCCCAACTCTCCATGCTGTCTAGGCCTCTCTGAATGGCAGCACAGCCCTCGGGAGTGTCGACCACTCCACCCAGTTTGATGTCATCTGCAAACTTGCTCTCGTGCAAGTCATTGACGAACAAGTTGAACAGCACTGGGCCCAGTACTAATGCCTGTGGGACACCACTGGCCACAGGCCTCCAACCAGACTCGGTCCCATTTATCTCCACACCCTGGGTTCTGCCATTCAGCCAGTCCTCAATCCACTTCTCTGTCCCTGGTCCAGTCCACACTTTCAGAGCTTTCCTATGAGGATGTTATGGGAGACTGTTTTGAAAGCCTTGCTGAAGTCAAAACAACATCCACAGCTCTCCCATCGTCCATCCAGTTGGTCACCTGGATGGCAGATCCAGGTAGAAGGCTATCAGATTGGTCAAACATGACTTTCTCTTGGTGAATCCATGCTGACTACTCCTGATCACCTTATTTTCCTTGAAGTACCTAGAGATGTTCTCTAGGATGAGCTGCTTCATCACCTTTCCAGGGTCTGTGATGCATAATCAAAACCAACTCTACAGTTATGCAGTAAAATTGCATATTATTCTATTATTTTACTGCATTACCGGAAAATTGATTGTGACTTTACAATCTGGATTAGTTTTTTCCTTTTTATGCTCTTTTTGGTTTCCAGAATTAATCATTTTATCCTTGTCCATGATAAATAAATGTGCTAATGTGCTATCTAATGTGCTAACTAATATGTTCTTCTGAATGTGCCAAACAAAATGTGATGAATGGTAGGGCCATTTGCACTCTCTCCTCTAGATTTTCTTGAGATGCTTGTAGACAGAGGAGGATTGAGTCTCAGTCCCTAGAGATATGTTAGCATTGTAACAGAATTAATAGAGCTGAAAGAATGAATAATTCATGATGCAGTACTTCTTGACAAAGCTTTTCAAAAATCCAGTACAGACCAGCTAGCTTCTGGTTACGAGCTGGTAAGCATTGCCACTTTTTTTTTTTTTTTCAGTTAATCACTGTTATTAATCATGTGAAAATGAATAGTATATGTCTTTTTTTATATCTGTCCCTGTAACAAAATATAATCAGGAAGGGAATAAAGTCTTTCTGCGCCCCCCCCAAAAAAATTAAAAAATATATTGCATGAAGTGCAAAACTACATTAGAGTTCTAATTTAAACAGATGGATTTTACTTTTTTTTCCAGTAAGCTGGAATATAAATACATGTATTTCCTGTACTTAGTACCTGCGTGATCTACTCTCAGTAACTGCACACTTTTTAACTGTTCCACTCTATCTATTCCCAACACTTTTAACATAATCTGCTACTGCATTTCTCAGACATGTTTCAGTCACAAGATTAGTTAATTGCCAGTGCTCTTGTGTTCCTCAAGACAGCGGTTTCTGGGGTGGCTCTGTGTAGATGAGAAATTCGCAGATGCTGTAAAACCAGGAAAACTGATTGTGCAAAGTAAGGAAAAGGCAAGCCATTCCTTGTTTCTTAAGGATGGCATGCATCTCTCTACCTTAGTTCAGCAATTTTTATTATTTAATATTACCTAATAACATTGCATCCTCCTTCTGGAGAACTCTCGAATCAGTGAGAGGAAACATGAAATAAGCCAAGACTGTTCTGTAAGAAGTTGTCACACAAGAGTTTGAAAATCAAAACTCCTCACAACCTAGAATCCCAATGCTAAAGTCCAAAAAGCCTCTACTTGTGTTGCACAATTTCTATAGTTGATTTTACTTTGACTTTCTGTGGCAGCCTACACTGACTAAATCACTAAATTGTAAGATGATTGCCAGGTACCATATCAAGTTAGTAATTTAGATAATACTGTTTTTAAGTCGGTTTAATTTCAAAGTCTTCTGAAGGCAATATGACTTCCATCCAGATACTAAGCAAAAAGTCTAAATTATACTGCACATTAGATGAAATGATGAAATGCATTAGTTATATTAATCTAATCAGAGCTGCATGCATTTAAGTAATGTCTGAATGAAACTGACCAATTGTTTTCGACCACTTCACCTGATTAGGAGAATTTATGTTACAGAGTACAGATAATGGGAGAAATGAAGGTTACGTTACATCTCCCTTTAGTCAATGTTCAGACTGCGTATGTTTTTAATGTTTACTGCTCTTTTAGATTATTCAAAAAAAAGGATGTAAAAGATAATTTATTAGGGTTACCAGTAAATGGAAAGTTTTCTAAGAAAACAGGATGCTTTGATTAATCATACCAAAGAAGTACAAAGTTCAGTGACTGAAAATCAAATTTATATAAGTTAAGACTAGAAAAAAGAAGCCTTCTGTAATAGACTGACTCACTAGTAGTAATGTTTCTGAACACACTTAATGAAAAATAAATCTGAAAAGTAACTTTTACTTAAAAATGCCCCTTGATTTACCTTCTGGTTGGTAAACCACATCCAAAATGTATTTAATTATCCTTTAATAAACATATAAGTTCAGTCCTTACTGTCCTAGGGATTACTCATTTCAGAAAGCACAGTCTTCTCTTTTTCTTACAGTTGAACACACACAACAAACAGCTTCAAATGACAGATGAAATCCTTAGAAGTAGTCTGGTCATCCTTTGTTCCCAGTGGAAGACTTTCTGCTCTGGGATTCCCACAGAGCTGAGATAAGAGAAAAAAAACACTAGGATACAAGATAAGGAAGTTCAACACTCTTCAGGTTAGACCTTCCCTGCTTCGATGGGTTGGCATTAAAAAAAAATTAAAATGTTGCCCATAGGATCATCCAGGAAAATACTCCTCAGGGAAAATACAACAAAACAAAGCATAGCATATGCTGTCACTGAATGAAAACCTAAGGTGCAAGAGAAAATGTTTTAGTTAAACTTCTGACCCCTACTGAGGCAGAACAGCTACTACTGATATATTTTTTATTTGCTTTTCGGACTTGAAAGTCTGTAGAATGGACATGTAGATTGGACATGTAGATTGGACAAAATTAGCCTTTGTGATGGATGGTCCTTAGGTCTTCTATTGACTCTGCAATTTAGTTGAGAAGATTACATATTCTGGAACAGCTCCATGAACTCTTCTTAGATAAGTTCAAGGCATGATTTGTAGTTATTCATTAGTTATTAGAAGAGCTGATGTCATATCAGATTTTTAAATATAGGATTTATAAGACTTCACTAAAATAGACAAATTTAAATATTTTGAAAGATTGACTGTAAGAACTGAGTCTGGATATGAATAAAAATGACAGAAATGATGAAGAGTATTCTATCAAAATCCAAAATATACATACTCGTAAATAATCTATTATACATCCATCCAGCGCTCCTCATGAGCTTGTCTGAGAGTTGGTTTCTTAGGTCTGCCTCATTACCCTCCTGCTGTACACCTGTGGGTAGTCATGGCTCGAGCTGAGTTCTTGCAGACGGATAATCAGGAAGACATTCCCTCTGCTCACTCTCACTGACAAATTTGTTCTAATATGTTTTTCCACTAAAGAACTCACATGAATTCCTAGGCACAAAGGAACTGGGTCAGTTAATTGTGTCTGTGCAATCACAAAGTACTTCTGTTTGTTTGAAAGCTACGTATCACTCACAATGGCCAAAATGGGAGTACAAGATGATCTGGGTTTATTTTCTTTTTCCTGAAGATTAGAAAATCACTAAAAATTTTAGAATGCTGATATAAACCATGTGAAAAAATGGAGAAAAGAACAAGTGTAGTTTAATTGCTGTGTCATATAGCAATTCTTCTCAACGTTTTCTGCCTGTATATTTTTCTTTGCACTATGAAAAACATAGATAATTCCAGGCATTATGCTTTAAATGCAGTTTGATAACAGTTTACAAACAGCATACAGCAGACTTTCCAAAAATTAAGATCTTCAAGTAATCAGCAGTTTCAAAGAACAAAACAAAATTTCTTGTGTATGGCAAAAAGACTGAACAAATAATTTTAAAATGCAAATTCTGTAAATACAATACTGGCAGAAGATGTATTTTCTTACTTTCATTGAAAGGCTCAGTTATTTGTATTGTTGGTTGTTCAGAAGATTCTTCTAATTTAAGATTTTTTTAATGTTACTGCTCCATTGATAACAGTGGTGGTAATATTAAACATATAAATAAACACTGGAAGAATTAATCCATACATCTTAAAACTGACATTCATGAATTGATATTCATGAATCCTGAATAAATGATCTTTGTAGTGAAATATCTACTATTGCTGATAAAATACATAAAAGTTCACATGATTAGAACTGAAAAGTTTATCACAAGAAAAGCTATTTTCATTAGCTGGATTAGCAGCAGCATGATACAAATCAATTACAGTTCCATGGAAAAAACACAGCAGAGCTTTCATTTAAATATTTGTTTTCTTTTTAATTATATTTTAATTATGAACTTGCTTGAAGCAAGTAAGCTCTTTAGAGTTGGAACACTGGTCAAATATCTATGCCTGCTATTAATTTCTGCAGTGGTTTTCATTAAGTGATTATTTAGTTGTCATTTTTAAATTACATTCCAATATGAAGGTACTGTCATTATTTCATGAACTTTGTTGTGTAAAACGCTATGAAAGAAAAAAAATATATTCAGCTTAATGAATAATCACTAAAATGATATTGCAGATACAAACAACACATTATGAGCATGAAATATTTATCATGGAAGGATGAACAGTAGCTCTGTCATTTTTGATTGATGTTTGTCTAACTTTTGCAGGCCCCAACCAATGAAAACTAAAACTTCCTCTTTCCCTACACTCTCTTGGTGTCATCAGTTTGGAAATATATATTCCTTTCAAAGTATTATTTAATTGAAATTTTTCTTGCTGTTGTCACAATTACACTGTCCTGTCTCCTGTGGCCTGGGAGAAAAGACTGTTCTCTTCCTCTTTACATTGATTTTTTTTAAGTATTTGTATATTGTTTGACTCTTATCTTTTTTCTCTTCCAAAGAGTAAGGAAATGAAATTTTCTCAACATTTCTAAGTAGGTTAGTGTGATTAGCATAAATATTCTAAATAACAAACTGTCTTCATACCTCTTTTAATGCTTGCCAAAGTGCTTGTGTCTGCCAAAGGAATTTTTTTTCCAGTGGTCTCTGGCTTTAAACCAGTTCTTGCAGCTTGGTAGAAAGTATGTACTCCAGCTCTGAATCTTGGATCCTGTTTTTAGTAACAGGCTTTTTGAGAACCATCATCTATATTCTTGTAGGAGTAGCATACCCAGTCTTTCTCAAATAATTCAGAGACTAGGCTTACTCTTAAGATAACTTTTGAACCCAAAGGTGAGTCTGCTTTATTATCGCAGAGCAAACAGTTGATTAAGTGGTTTGTAAATAGAGGTACAGAACGCAGTAAAATGTATTGTCAGTAGTGTCTTGACACTAATTTTGAATCCCTGAAAGTGTCTCTGACATCAAGATTTACATCTCATAAACATATTCATGAGAGAACATGTCCTGTGACACTGGCTGCTTACTCTGGCTATAGAATCTTATTTATATTCTTGAGATGGCTTTTGTCTACAGCAACACTTTTGGGGAGGGAGAGAAGCAGGGGCTTGTTCCATTTCTGTTATGAAAAAAAATGTTATTTCATCAAAATATATTGGATACCTTTATAAAAAGAACATGAAAAGAAAAAAACTGTATTTAGGACAGACCTATCAAGTACTCATCATACAAGTGCATGACAAAAGCAAGAAAAAGATTTCTCAGTGGCTCTGATTTGCTTTTTAGTCTACAGAATTCTGGTTCTTTAGCAGTAATACAAAAGAAAAATGGAGAGTGGGAGTCTTTTTCCTGTTCTCAGGGGCTGGCTGAATCTCTCCACTTTAACTGTGCTCAATATTGCCCAATTTCTGTAGGTCAGGTGCTCTCCCTGCAGTTAAAATATTTCATTGATGATGTATCTCAGGAAAGTTGTATTTGCCTTGATAAGACTACAAATGCTTGTTACTGCTTCACATGCACGGAAACTAAGCAAAAGACATAAGCACAAAAAGTAATGACATTTAAATGTTAGTTATTGACTACATCATCTTCTTCCCCCCACGCTCATTGTAGGACACAGAGACACTTTGCCAGACTGTGAACATTCTACTACTCAGCCTTAATTTATTCATAATGGTCCTTATGAAGTCTTGAGCCAAAAAATTACTTTCTATAATTGCAGAAATGCTATTTACTTTTTCTATAATGCTTGTGTTTAGAATCCCTGGCCCCATGCCTTCAGAAAGGCAGTTACCTTTCTTACTTTTCAGTTGTTTAGCCTTTTCCATCCATTCAGATATGATGTCAGTTATTATTCCTCCTCAAATGGCATAGGTGAATCTCAGCATGGGAAACATAAGTTAGAGTGATAACCATCACTTTTTATGTCAAAGCCTGGGGAAAAACTGTGGGGCCAGTAGATGAACAGAAGTGATGCCTATGGTTTGAGAGGTGACACTGAGGCGTAGAAAAAAATTGCAGCTGTTAGACCTCCTCACCTCAGGAGCCCCCCACTTCTCTGTAATGTGTAGGCAATGCAGGAGATGTTGTTGAGCTTCCAGAAAACCTTACTCCTGTGAGATCTTCACTAACGCCAAAGCTGGATTTTCTTAGAACATACTCTGTCAGGGGACAACATCTGAAATGATGACAGTCATACCTGCCAGGGTACTTGGATCCAAAAGCATCTACGGGCATGGGAAAATTCAACTTTTTTTTTTTTTTTTCCTGAAGCTGGCAAGTATAAATCAAATCTGGTGGTTTAAATTGCAGCTTTAAGTTCATATTTAAGTTGGTGAATGCCTTAACCAAGATTAAAGATCTCTTTGGTCTAGACGAATAAACACCCGTCATCTGCTTTTTGGCACTGATAATACAGTCGTTTTATTGTTTTTTAATGCGATTTCATTGTTTTTGCTGTGCCCTGAAGATCACAGAAGTATGAAATATCTCCCTTGAGGAATCACACTGAAACATTTGAGAAGCTTTGCTTTCCTAACCCCGAAAGATATTTTAAGATCATTTTCCATAGTACTTTTGGTTTGAAAGGGTTTTTTTTTTGTTTGTTTGTTTGTTTTGGAGGATACATTTTATGGATAATATTCATTCTCTGTTGTTGCAAGTTTGATGTAATCTAGTTTATTTAGTCTTTTTTTTTCTTAGTCTTTTTAGCTTTCAGTCTTTGAAGCTTTATAGCTTCATTGATGTGCAGAGCAAAATTGAGCTCTATAAAAATGTGTATGAAATGTCTATGTCTATGAAATGTCTATGAAATGACTGTATTACTAATTCATTCTGATTATTTGCAATGATCACAAAGGCATTTGATTGAAAAATAGCTAACTCCCTATTTAGCATTTTTATTTGATTTTGATATGCTCTTCCTCTCCTACAGCTGTTAGACTTCCTCACTGACTCCGTATACCTAAAACAGTAGAAAGAATTAAAACAGCATAACGACTCTGTATTCCATTTTGTATTTGCTTTCAATAACATTTGTGTCACATTTTCCAAAGCTCCCAGTCTCAAGAGGCTATGCAGATATCCTCCAATTGTCTTTGAAGGACTACAAGCACAGGTAATAATAAATACCTTAAAATCAGGTCTTCTTAAACTAGTTTACTGATTGATATGAGGAACTAGTTTTCCTGTTAACACCTTTTACCTTTTGAATCCTCTTCCTTCCCTAAGGATACTAGTTGCCTGTGCCTTTTTTTAAAGTATCTTGTTAAAAATATTTGTTCTTTTAGTAGTATGTTTTTCTTCTATCTGTTTCTGGCCGTGCAATCCTTATTCAGATAAAGCCCAATATACTTTAAAGTATATTTTAAGTGTATGGAAGATGGGTTGCTTCCAGGCTACTTATATGAAGAAAACAAGATTTTTTTTTTTTTTTTAATAGTTTGGCCGGGTCTAATGAGATATCCAAACATCTTTCATTTCAACAACATAATTAGTATCCTGGCCATTATGATTCATGAAATATGTTCATGAGACAGTGCTGTTCTCTCTTAGGGTCAAAAATATTTAGTGACATTAGCCATTTTTTTAAAGTAACAGTTTGTTAGCTTCTTTGACAAATCACATGATATGGAAGACCTTATAGAAGATCTTATCTTATTATATTGGATGCATTATAAGAAAGGTGATTTGGAAAGAAGCATTCAAATTGTCCAAACTGTCTTGTGATACAATATCAAACAATTTAACTTCGAACTAATTTAGAATTGAATTCTTTTGAAAGTTTCTGTAATGGTGTATTTGTCCACTTTTTCCTGATTCTGTTTAACTTAAATAACGATTACAGTATAAAACCCAGCCTTTTAAAGGCTTTGCTTCTCTGTGCTGTGCTGCTTAGGCACTGACTGAAAAACTAAAGGATAAGGTTGCAGAAGAAATGAGGATTGTAATGACTTCTGTGTATAGCTATAGGGGTTTACAGTGAACAATGAAATCCTTTCAGGAATCTGCGCTGCTAAAACAAAGGTAGAATCAAACAGGAATTGTTGTTAGTAGAGAGCCTACAGAAATAGACTGTCTGTGTCTTCTCTGGAACTTTGTCAAAACTACTTTGGCACATTTGTTATTCAAGCAAAACTATAATGGCTATTTTTGTTATGTATAAAAGTGTGTATTGTCTGCATAGCCAACTTAACTTTGCCTCTAATTTTCTTACTCTCTGCAAACTAGATCTCTTGAAAAGAAAATGGCTTCTTTTAGAAGAGAAACCAGTGTGGTGAAGAAAAGGGCTCAGAGAAAAAGAGCAGTCACTTACTATGTTTCACTTGGATAAAAATGTCAGGCCTGAGCCCTCTGGAGTAAACCCAACTAGTGTCTGTCATTTTTTTTTTCCCAAAAAATACTGTGTTTGCAAGATGACCTAGTTAAAGCAACCTCACAGACCCTTATGGTGTGCTTCTTCAAGACATGCATTTCAGCTTGGTTAAGTGCTCCCTTGAGAAACCGAATTACTGAATTTACATAAAGAAATACTTTTGACTTTTGATTATTTTCTTAGCCAGATTGTTTGCTTTCTGCAACTTGTTTTGCTCTCTGTGTGACTTAAGAATTTCTTAGCTGACCAGTTTTCATGCATTTGTCACCAAATGGATGTCTCAGGAATTAAAGTTATCCCTGAGTACAGTATTTGTTTGTATGTTCAGGTGTTACCAATTGTAAAAGTATACTTGTCCTGAATTATAAGTCAAATTGAAGTTAATTCCACTGGCTCATACTAAGGAATATTTCACTTGTAATGTACAAGAGTAATGTTTCTATATGAAAATACATACAAAAAAAAAGACACAAGTGAAGATGCCTGACATGCTGTATTATTCCTCTGCTTACTATTTCAGAAGAGTGTATCAGTAAGCAACAAGAAATCAGATGTTTTTCCCAAAGTTAATACCATTTACACTTTTGACTGCTGAAAGAACTGCACCTATTGATGGAAGGCCCAATACTGTAAGCATGAAACCAGTGCTGTGATGAGTTGATGAGTTAGGATTACTGAGTTCTTTGCTTCTGCAGGTTTCAGATAATAATATGTGCAATATTAACATCTCATCAGGAGATTTAATTTGTCTGTCTTTAGCATTTCTCAGCCCACAGAAAGAAGTGAATTATTCGAGAGGCCTTTTTCATAGCCAAGTTAAAAGAAAAGAACATGTCTTTTTCTACTAAATAAAAGAAATGAAGAACAATAACTAGTTCAGTGTATTATAAAGGATTTATTAGGCTCTAATTTCACATAATCACTAAACATGAAAGGGTGAAAAACCTACATAGTTTTCTAACTGTTATTCATCCAGTTAAGCTAATTGACCATGAATTTGTTGGTAGTGGAGCTTTGAAGAGGGAGAAACCAGAGCACAGGTACATATTATTTTAATGAACAATAATGTGTGAAACGAATCATAGCCTTGTCAACAGCATAATAGTGAATTATATCCCAGTCATGGTTGAAAGAAGATATGACAAACATGCTGGGTGTAGTTCGTAAAGGCTGCTAAAGCTTTGCAAATTTGACATTTCTGTGTGAATACTGCAAAATGAAGAGAGTCTGCAAACATTCATTAAGCAGTAAGGAATACAAACACGGTTTCAACACAGTGTGCAGGTACTCTTGAGTTTTTGTGAATATGGGACAGGAATTCAACTTCAGTTTGTTTTCAGTAATTGCAACAGGTAATTATTTCCCATGATCTATTGCTTTGTCATGTTACAAGTGTTGAATGAAATTAATTAAAATTTATCAATAAAGACCAGTGAGACTTCTGGCTTTGGCTTTTTGCTCAGTTTGTACCAAGCAAAGTAGTATTGTTACTTTAAATAAATTAATATTATTAGAAATAGTACTATTGTTTTGTAAGTGATCGAATTTCTTCTTAAAAATGACATTCCTTAAAATATATGTACTCATGGTCATTTTGTAACTCTTTCCATAAGAACTAAGATTTAACCAAGCTTTAGAATACAAAAATATCAACAACAAGACCTCTCCTCCTAATCCTAGGAAAAGACTGTGAATACTTAGCTTATCAGTTATCTATTGACAGCAAAGAAAACAAACAAACAATCAGTTTCCTTCCTCCAGTTATTCTGAATACTGTCTTCTTTTCTATATGCAATTATATTTTGATAGATACTGAAAAAGCCAACCTTTAAATAAAATATTAGGTACAAGTAACATATTGAAAACCTTTATTTTTATGAGGATTTGTTTGAATGTTTTAAAATTGATATATTTTATTTTCTGAGACTTCCACAAACTCTTAATAACATTTATTCTGAAGTATTCACTGCTATGTTAGCCATGACCTACTTTCTGTTCAGATTAATATTAGTGGGTATAAATATCTAGTGCCTATTTCTGCCAGCTTTATTCATGTTGAATTATAGACATTATCTATATGCTCTCTATAAAGCTTTTCCTTTTTGCTCACTCTTCCTAGGTGATTAGAAGATTTTTTTTCTTTTTTTTGAGGAAACAAGTGAGTAAAGGGAAAAGTTTTGCCATGGAATTCGTATTCTCCTTCAGGAAGATAATTATCTCTAAAATTCTTCACAGCATGTCTTAGTTGTATCAGCAAATATATATAATACTACAATGAAAGAAAAGGAAAAAAAAAACAACTATCAGCAATGTGTCACACATAATATGCAGAAGCAAGCAAACAAACAAACAAAAAATAATAAAACCTTACTCTTGGAATCAATCTCTTTAGTAGGAGAACAATGAAGTTGTGACATTTGAAACAGGGAGGACATGTCAAACTCATGTC
>JAUBNY010000288.1:583745-594060 GCA_032275445.1 Crypturellus soui
GGTCGAGGGAGGGGATCCTGCCCCTCTACTCGGCTCTGGTGAGGCCGCACCTGGAGTATTGGGTGCAGTTCTGGGCTCCTCAGGACAAGAGGGATGTGGAACTTGTAGAAAGGATCCAACCTCAACTGTTCTGTGATTCTGTGAAGTGCATTTATTTTCTCATTACAGAAATTGAATAATACATTTACCAAAAGCATGACATCTGGACTTTTTTAAAAAATCCAACAAAATTTTATCTTGAAAGAGATATTTTACACAATTTGAGAGGTGTTTGAGATAAAAATAAAAATATGGAAATAATATAGTCCAAATATTTTGATATTTAGCTGGTTTTATTTACAGCTGTATTATAATATGAAAACTATTACCACTGTTCTATGACTAGCACTGACACTAAATCACTTAACACATAATAAGTAAAACAGCAGTGTTATTTTCCCACATGCCTGTCTCTGTACAATAACTTATTCATATTATGCACAACTCTACATTTGTCCAAATGGTAATATGAAATCACATTTTCATGGGATTAAAAAGTCAATTTCCAGAACAGGGACTTTGCTTTTTCTTATTACAGTAAATCTTCAGAACTCCACTGCATAAGTATGGGAGGACTTTAGCCATCACAGACAATTTTATTTGAAAGGACTTGCAAATGAAGACTTGGAAACATATCCTTCTTCCCTTAAAATTAGGGAGATGCTTCTTATGAGCTGCTATAGAAGTAATAGCAAAACTTTATATTTCAGTTTCTCCTTCAGCCAGACTAGTGTATAACATCTCTTAACATAAAACCAGTCTTCGTGTAGCTTGTAGCTAAAGAATGAGCCCAGTTAGAATAAATAACTGGATTTGCTCCTTACAAATATGTCTCTGTTCCACTCTCAATGTTCAGCACAACAAATACGTTCATCCTCTTAAAGATCACCAGCCTACATGCCATGCAATCTGAAATTCTTTAACAAATCATTTCAGTTGTTTTTATATCAGCTCTAATTCCTAGCTGAATTAGTTAACATTGTCATTAACTCCCTTCCATTTTGTTATATTTTTCATTTTATGCTTGGAGAAACAGCTTACTATATAATGTTACAACATCAGTTATGTAATAGTCAGTGGAGAACCACATATACGTGTACAGTGACTGAACTGTTCAAAATTTCTTTTTTCTCATCTTCTCATTACTCTTTCTTTGACTTTTGCTTCTCTCATGCTACAGTAATATCTCTCCACTCTTCTGTGTCTTTTTCAATTACTTCGTTGTGGGTATTTGCTGGTTTCTGTAATACTGATTGCCACTGTATGGCTGAATGGCTGGCTCTCTGTTCAAACGCTGAACAGCCACCACCTAAAAAAAAAAAGGTACCATGAGAACTTTCTGTGTCTTCTCCATATACTCCAAAAATGTGATTTAGATGTTTGATTAACCAAAATTAACCAGTGCCAGTAGCAATGGATATTTTCATGCAACAGTTTGTGAACAATCACAGAAGTACTTTGGGGGATATTTTTAGAAATAAGATACATGCAGAAGTAAACATACTGTTTCTTAAATGTATTTTTCTCTTAATGTTTGGTGAAATGCATATGAATGTTTCATTTAACTGATTTGCTCTACACATTTCTGTAGGATTACTGCTTTTACAGCAAGAAGGGATCATAAGTTAACAGCTTGCAGCTGCTGAATACTACTGCAGATCCTAAACACAATTTTAGAATTTCAACATTGAAACAAATACAAACTTTATGAAGTGAAATGTGAACGGCAGTCAGTCCTTTAAATGTGTGTTTCACAACTGAAACAGCTTGCAATACTTGTCTTTGAGAAAGGATTGAGAAAGGATTATTTGCCTGGTTATTTTACATCTTTTTTTGGTCTTATTCTTGCTAGAGTGGATAGCTTCCCGATTTCATCAAGGTGAACACTAAACTAGAGCTTCCAGGAATTTTGCTCCCAATCTCAATAGTAAGATAACTGGCCCTGTGAATTATAATGCTTCACTGTGAATAATACTTTTCTTTTTTAAAGCCATACGAATATCAATTCTTTAACAGCCAATATTATGATGCTATTGTTAATTTATTAAATGATGTAGCTGAAGCTTCTTTTTTTTCCTCTCTCTCTTTTGCCAGGTAAGCATAAGTCCTAAACTCAAGGACATTTATGAATCAATACACATATTTATATCCAAAATTTAAAGGTATTCTTGTACTTTTCACTAAGTTCAATGAAATATACATACAAAAGAACATGTCCACATGCAAAATTTATGTATGTGCAAAGACTGGAAGATCTGTGTTTATTAGGAAGCATATTCTTCTCTCTGTATTTTTCCTTCCAAATGATATCCTTATGATTTTAAGACTGTTCTTGCTGATTTGATCACCAGCACAGAGAGCAGTTATGCTGAGCAGTGGAAACCATTTCATCCAGAAACAAACAAACAAAGAAACAAACAAACAAACAAACAACTTCATATGAACAATTTTATTAAAAAAGCAGTTTTACTGAATCTGATTAGACAAGATTTGCCTCTGCTTTACTGCGTTTGCCAGAAGAAAAAAAAATCATCATTAAGGACATTAAGGAACAAAAAGTCTTACAGTGGCATAATGCACTGTAGAATTTCCTGCAATGCAAAACATTTCTCTCCACTAGGCAATGCAATAGGCTTTTTGAAGCACTTCTGAGTTTGTAGGTTATATCAAGGAGTATTTCAGTTTGCTTCAGTATTATCATGTTCCAAAATTTAAGTAATATATGATCCTGGAAGTGCTGTCCTACTCCTTGGATGCACGTGGTATCATAGAAGAGGATGACTAGCTATGTGTCGGTTGAAGTATATTTTTCTGGTCCTCATGCATGATAGCAGACAGTTAAAAGATTGGTTATGTTAGCAGTAGTAGTAATCTCTGTTTTCTTTTTCAAGTTCAGCTTAATAATTCTTTATTTGTTAGTCACTGCATGACTTAAAATTGACAGAAAAAAATGTAATATGTCAGAATGACTAGCAGATGACTGATGTCTGTGTCCTCTGCTGTTTGTCTGAAAGGACTAATGATGATTTAGCATCCTCGCCATGCAGGGTTTTGTATGTGAACTCCTGAATTTTCCCCAGCTAGTTGGTTTGGCATTTTTACAATAAACATGTAATTATCAAATTAATAACAGACACAGACACATTTTTTTCCATATTGTAAGATTTCACTGATACAGCAATAATGTAATTTGCCACTTTTGTGTCTGCAGGTTATTTGGTTTGCTATAGCATGATATTTTGATTAAGAAGCCTGATGATACAAAATCAATAGAACAGTTCATATTGATTAAACACTGCCTATCTTATTGATCTTTGTGAGGTCTTAAGGATTTTTATCAGTGACGTAGAAGGAAAAAAAAAGTAATGCTATTGATTAGGTTGTGAATACAAAACTTGTGAATACAAAAACATGCATAAAGTAATGTCGGAGAAATAATATTCAGCTGGGGAATGTGGGTTGTTTGGTAAATATGATGTAAATATACACTTTATATATACAGTATAACCAAACCATATATTTTCCCTTTTTTTTTTTAACTAAGCGTGAATATACACCACTCTTCCAGGCTGACAACTTCAGTCCTGAAAGCAGCTTCACTTAAAAAGGTGCAAGAAGTCATAGTGAACATGAACACATAATACAGTTCTGAAGCAAAAAGGCCAATGTGATACATAAACAGGAGACTACTGAGTAGAAATGAATGTATGCCTGTATTTCTTCTATTGTGACTATTGTCCCCTGTTCTTGGCGCTGGTGAGGCCGCACCTCAAATACTGTGTTCAGTTTTGGGCCCCTCACACAAGAAAGACATTGAGGTGCTGGAGCGTGTCCAAAGAAGCTGGTGAAGGTGCTCGAGCACAGAGTTTATGAGGAGTGGCTGAGGGAGCTGGGGTTATTTAGTCTGGAGAGAGCTCAAGGGAGACCTCATCACTCTCTACAGCTATTTGAAAGGAGGTTCTAGTGAGGTAGGGGTTGATATCCAAAATAACTACCACTACAAGAAGAGGAAATGGCCTCAGGTTGCACCAGGAGAGATTTAGGTTAGATATTAGGAAGAATTTATATATGGAAAGACTAGTCAAGCAATGAAATAGGCTGTCCAGGGCAGTGGCAGAGTCACTGTCCCTGGCAGTGTTCAAGAATGTGCGGATGAGGCACTTAAGAACATTGTTTAGCAGGCATGGTGTTGATGGATTTATGGTTTGACTTGATGATCTTGAAGACCTTTTCCAACCATAGTTGTGTCTATAGTGCTCATAGTTTTTCCCAGTCAGATGCTTATCACAATAGAGAAGCACTCATAAGTTCCTTCGATCTGTGGAATGATTTCCAGTCATTTTTTATTTTGTCCTTCTAAAATGCTTTGTACAGTCTGTTTCCAGATACTGAACATCATAGCTGGTCTTCACTCCAGGATTGCCCCTGTTTGCCACAGATATATCTTTCCCAGCAATCCACCCCTGTGTTTTACATAGATTTGTAATAACTGAAATATATTGGCTTTTAGGGATTTCTGACACAATCATTTTACTTTAGTTAACACACAGAATGTTAGCTCTTGGCAAAGCAATAAAACATCTGTGCATCTTTCTCTTACCTCATTTGTCTCAATGTTCAAGTGGGAATTGTTGAATGTATCTAGAACCTCTCATGTACAGGGCATCTCTTCCAAAATGTACTGTTGACTATGTGTTTTCACTAGGTGCACTGTCCTCATTCACAGAATCACAGAGCAATTGAGGTTGGAAAGGACCTTTGGAGACCATCTAGTACAACCTCCTCATGCAAACAAGGTCACCTAGAGGAGGGTTTGCATTCACATGCATCGACAGCCTTTCTGTGCCACCTGTCCCAGTGGCCTGTTACCTCACGTTCAAGAAGTTTTTTTAAGATTTTCCTCATATTCAGATGCATCCCTTCTATTTTAATACAAGAAAGATTTCTACCTATTTCTTTTTAACTTTTTTTTTTCTCCATTGATTGGAAATGTTGCAGGGAGTGCACAAAGTTGAATATACCTTTAAAATTTTGACATGTACAACCTTTAATTCCCAGTAAAAAAAAAAAGAAGCAAGGAAGCACGGCAGAATTAAAAAGCAATGTTATGGTTTTCTCACACTATAAATACATCTGTCCCCTTGAGGTTTTACATGAAAATCAATATGTCTATTGCCTCGCCCAGTGGTGCGAGTCCTTCAATACTCTTCATACTCTTCTTCTCTGCTACTGTCCACTCTTTGTCTCAGCAGGCAGATTCACAGATTCAGTGTGTCTAGGAGGTCTCTGTGTGTCTTTTTGTTCAACAGGACCTCCCCTACACAGCCTAAATGCGTTTAGGTGCTATTGCTGGTCTCCTTTCCTGGTGCATTCCTTCTTCATTCCTTAATGCTATCATTCGTCCTTCTGGATCATTATGTCCAGTGGGGTTTAATTCAGCTAATAGACGTATTCGTTTTCTTTTAGGCCATTGTTTGGTGGCTTTTCCCCATTTTGGTCTAAACAATCAGGCAATTTTGTAGCATTCAGTTATGTTGTCTTACACAACAGGCATACAGATGTCTCTGCAGCAGGAACCCTAATTTATAAAGGGTGACTTCACAAAACTGACTGACAGAAAAGATCGACTGGCATTTTAGACTCATTGATCTGTTGTTAATTTGATAGTTTACTTAGACTGTTATAGGTAGTTTCTGCTCTTCTAATTTAAGTATAATTTTAAGTATATTTTCACTTTAAAACAATGGCTTCTTTTTTTGTTTGTTTGTTTGTTTACTTGTTTTGAGGTATTAGAATTTATCCTCAAAATAGAACCAAAAATATAATACAGAAACTAGAAAATCTGAATATTGCCATGGAATCTGCAGTGTGGTAGAGATTCTGGCAGCAAACAGAACTGATAAGCTCCACCTGGATTTTCCTAATAGCTAAGGGTCATTTTGTTGGAACTGATAGGAATTCATACAGAGAACAAAAAATTCCTGATATAATTCTCAAACCTATCATAAAATATCTCTTGCATAAAAAGATATAATACCTGGAGGTTGAAGATAGACAGATTCAGATTTGAAATCGTTCACTTTAAAAGAACAAAGCAATTTATATTTCAGTTCAGACACAGAAGTTAATTCAAGGAAGTCCTGTGGCCTATGTAACAGAAGCAGTCAGTCTATGTGATCATAATGGTCCCCTTTCTCACTTTAAAAGTCCATGAATCTATTAAATAAATGAAAGAAGTATTGGAATTTTCTATCACCCACTATTTTATCAATAATGTCAGGTGCAATTTACCTACAATTGATGTTTTACTAACCCTAGTGTCAGCAGAAATGAGCCATCACAGTAACATACTCACAACTTTTCCTCCCTCTTCAATTTACATTCATAATTCCTGTGATCTGTAAATGCAACTGTTCAATTTTACCAAGATAATTAGATTAAGTCTAATTTATGATTACCTACATGTAATCAATGTCAGTTACATTTTAAAGAATGAAATACATTCTCTTTTGTATTTAAACTGTATTTGTAAGTAGGCTAGAATCATCTGTAATGTTTCTTTTTTAAAAAAAAAATTTATGTTTTGCAAAGGCCTTTATTTAGAAAATAGATGAAGCTGAATGCAACAGTTGGTGATTGATTATTAAAGGGGCAAAAATACCTCAGTGAGCATAGAAACCAAGCTCCAAGTCACATACTATATTGAACAAAATAAAAAATATTTTTTACTCCACAGTCCTTTTGCTGGTTCGTTGTGTTTTGTGGTATTGATTGGGTTAACAAATGTGAGACCAGGCTTTGCCCACTGTGAGTTGAAGTCTTCAATCCTATCTCTATCTGGTTTTATTTTGCAAAACACTTTAAGGAATTTTATGGGTTTTTGTGGCATTTCTCATGTTTATTGCAGTACAATACAATCTTTATAAACTTCATATCCCCATTTCAACTTTGGGTCAGGAAAGAGACCAAAGGCAACTGTGCTCAACTTCTCTGGGGCAGGTTCTCTATAACTGTGCTGTTCTGGGCATCTCTTGTCCTTGAAGGACCTCTGTTAAAAGCTCATAGTTGCCTTTAGGGTCTCAGTGGTCTTACCATTAGAAAAACTGCAGAATGTCTAATACATAGACCCTACTGAATCTCATTTTTTTTAATTCTCCATGAATATGGAAAATAGATTATACTTTCCCTCTTTGCATCAGATTTTTATGTATCTGAAGATTGTTATCACTTCTTCACTCTCTCTTTAATTAGACTAGCAAATTTCCATTCATTCATTTCTCTTTATAGGTCATATTTTACAAATCTCTAATTACTCTCTCTTGGACTCTGCCCAACTGGCTGACATCTTCCTTGAAGTGCATACCCAAATTGGACATAGTAGTGAGCAGAGCAGAAGGATTATACTTTCTGTATATCCCATTAGTGAATCACTGTTTAAAATCTGGTGCAAAATCTATTAAAGTCAGTGGTACATTTTCATTTGCCTGTTTTAATTTCATATCACTTTGTGAATGATAAAAATTACCATAAAACACTATTAAAACATTCTTTTTTAAATAGAAGTCTTATATTTCCTACTTCACACACAGCAAGAGAAATACAGTTTCATTGAACATAATGGTAAAATGGTAAAATAAAGGTTAGTCTTTCTTCCAGTATCTCTAGGCATATGTTTTCTTGCATAATATTCTGTTACAGCATTATTGCGATTTTAATACTTCCTTCTGTTATAGTGATTCAAGTCAGAACAATTCAAAATGTATACTGTCCCATTTCCAGTTGACATCTCTTTTTTTTTCTGTTCTGCATTCAATTACTCCATATCCTCATGAAATAATAGAATAAAAATAAGATGGCAACCAAAGCATTTACAAATATCATAAGAAAATCATTTTGATACTTTTCATGTGTTATTCCTAGTACATAACTTATAAGGTGAGTCATTAGGAATATATTATGGTATGAAATAATAGATTAGACTAAACATTATGTTTTCCTTCTTTGATAAAATTGAAGGAACCTGTAATTTAGTACACATTTAAACACCTCACATTCTCAAAGCTTTTTCTTATATAATAACAAAAGCATTTGACACACTAAAGCTTGTCATTCTGTCATTTTCACTTAATATCACAATAATCCTGAAAAATGCTATAAAATAAGAAAATACATAACAATATAAAGTAAAATGTCATTGACAACATTTTTTTAAATAAAATTCCTTCCTTTACGGAAATTGCTCCAGATCTGCAACAGATGTTGCTGCTGGTATTTTTCAAAACAGCATTCTTCTCTACCCAGTTTTTGAATTTCTGGTTCTTTCTCATAGATCTTTTACATTAAAAGACCAAACAACTCTCCAGTTATAAAACCTCCTCCCTTCCTGTTGGGCATTCCACAAGCATTCAGGGCAGTCAGGCTTCTCTCTCTCAGCCTCTGACGTCTGTGCTTACCCAGTTCACCACATCATTACTTGTTCTGGGCTGCAGGGCCTCCATACCCACATACCAGGAACTGTAACATCAGGGAGGACAATCATCCCATGCCCAAATATTTGTCTATTTAATGTTGTCCTGTAGTTTTTGTGTTGCCAGAAGTGATAACCAGTCATCTACATCTGTGACATGCTATGTAAGAACGGAAGAGATGCTGCAGTAATCCTCTGGGAATAAATACTGCTCTAGGAAGCAAGCGCAAAATGGGCATTTGCTAAAGAAATATACAGAAAGCAAAAGAGCTGACAGATCTGCCTCCTGCTGACAAAGCATTGTCATTTTAAAACTTCTCTGTTTCAACTGTCAACAGTAAATGATCACAGTCCTCCAACAGGAGTTTCTTTAACTAATCTCCTTCACTGGAAAAATAATTTTGGGGGATATGGGAATCTGTTTAGTGTTATTAAAAGAACTCCACTGATAAAATAAATGCTTAATATCTGAACACTTGTTTGAAGTTTCAGTTATAAAGAACTAAAATACATATATTAAAATTAAAGTCTATTGCTTGATAAAGGCACATACAACACGATTGTATTGGTAAAGACACGCTTACCAATAAATTGTCTTAATAATCAAAAACCACAACTGTTGGTAAAGACAAGGATAATATATGTGAACAACCTTAGCTTGCTTACGTAGTTAAAATAATTATGAAGGGCATTTTTTTCATTTAAAGTTTCCATGAGTAATAAGCTCATAAACTGGATGACAAAAAAAGCATGACTTTAGCTCTTCATTTGTTAAATATGCTGTAGGAGACATCTGGAAGTTGATGACTTAAACATGTCTATATAATTAAAAAACTTCCTACCACTTTTAATCTTGTTTCACATAACAAAGTAAATAATCCAGCTTTTTCTAATTTTCAATCTGCTTGCAGGGCACACATTGATTTAGGCCTCTGTTCTGGTTGCTCTTGCTTTTCAAATCTCAGTGGGAATCTTTTTAGTCAATTGTTAGGAATGATTAAATTGCAGAAACTTAGCATACTGAAATCTATTAAATTAGAAAGAAGAACAAAGCTGTCGTTGTTAAACAGATAACCTGTGAGCTGTGTGGCATTCTTTTATTTATGGACTTTATTGCTCACAGTATGACTCTGTACAGCACAAAAAGGGTTTTCTCTAAAGACTAAATTTCAAAGACTTATGTATCTGTGACAGAAGAAAAGCATGTCTCTCCAGGTACACATTCCTGAGAAAGATTAATAAAGCTATAAAAAAGATCCTCTTCATAATATACCACAACTCTGGGCATCTCATGTATGTGTCACAGTGCTGTGCATCAGAGTCATGGCAAGGAAATACAATTCCATCTCTGGAAATCAGTGTATGAACAATAGAAGTCCACAGTCCCAGGAAGGAAAATTAATGTGCTTAGCCTAGCTGAAGTTAGTGTCCCTGTGCTGCGTTAGCCCAGATACGGGTCTGACCCCTTAGAACTGAAATAGTACCGTTCCAATTTAAATGAAATCTAAAAAAATCACCCACAATAAATATTCCTTTTCTTTCTCCATGTAGCTATCATTAATATCCTTTGTAGTTCTTTGAAGATGTTTTGAGATGTTTGAATAAATTGATATTAGAAAATATATGTTGAGCATTAGCTTTCAGTGAGTCAGAGTCACAACTCCTAGAAACATCAGGTAATAAAACCTCAGAAGCAGTAAATCAGAAACTCCGTGATGTACATGTCAGGAAAAAAAAATAAAGCTTTTTATAAGAGACAATGCTTCTATCCTTGTAGGAACATATTGAACATATCTAGTATCTAGGGGA
>JAUBNY010000288.1:616214-629496 GCA_032275445.1 Crypturellus soui
AGTCTGTCAAAATCAATGAGTAAGAGATGATGTATTCCATTCTTGGACATTCCATACAGGAGTTATGTAGTAAGATATGTCACATTCATTTATTGTCAATACGGTTAGTAAGAGAAAGTTTAAAGATTTGGGCAATTCTTTCTATTATTCTGGCCAGATGTTCTTCTTGCATTGAATTAAGCACCTTCCACAATCCAAATCTGAGATATGAATATACATAACTCTTTAACAGACTATTCACTTCTCAAGTTTTCAAACAAAGCAGCAAAAATGTGTTTCCTGGCAAAATGAACCAGCTGGTCAGATGGAAAAAGATTGTGGGTAGAAATTGACAGGAATGCCAGAAAATATTACTTTATTTACCTGGTAGTTCTTTCCTCATGAGGTGATGATAACAACTGAAAGAAAATAAAAACAACAGGAAATGAAGTGACAGCAACGGGGGTTTTATGTTTTGTCTGACAGAATACTTCCCCTTAGGGGAGAATAATTTATATTAAATTAACGCAGATTAATCTCTCCTAAAAAAAGAAAGAGAAAACTGGTGGACTTGGTAGAGTAGCAAGAAAAGACAACCAGACCAGTCAGTACGCTTTGCAAAGTGACAGCATGGACATTTAGAGTCTCCCTGCTCAGTAGCAATAGTATCACTTTGGAGGTGCAGGCTCTAGTTGCATTTCTGAGTGACTGGATTAACCAACACCAACAGGTAAAGAGGCACACCATCAGTGCAAAGTACTGTGGTCTACATTCTGTCTCTCAGATTTGGAGACTCCGGATCCTAGAATGGGTGCCTACTATATCTTGGTGGGACTAACAACCATATCAGTTTTCAAGGCTGCTGAAAGCAAGAATAGATGTAGAGTAGAATAGACTATTATATGAGCCATCTTACAACACAGGCTATGCAAGAGAGAGAATTTCAAACTGATTCAGATTTAGATGTATAAATCAGTATGTTGCTACTCCTCAAGCAGAATCAATCAAACCAATGTATAACATAATTAACAATTAATATTGTAAATTTTTTGTAACCGTGCTTCCTCCTAGGATGTCTGTCAGCTCACAAACTTTTGGTCTGTTTATCTCTATTCTTTTTAATAAACCTTTTACTGCTTTAAAAGTAGCCATCTTTCTCCAAAAGTGTCTCATTCTATCCAGGAGCGGGCACAATTTTCTAGGATCTCCTTTGCCTCATTCTTCATCGTCTGTATTATTCAAAACACATTCTGTCACTTCTGAATTCCTCTATCTTCCCCAGGACATAGTAATACTTTGCAGATATCATGTCTTAGTTCAATCCCTGAATTAATGGATATGAAGATGATTGTGAATACATAGGAAAGTTACACTTCATACAGAATGAAATTTTTTGTCTTCTCAAGAGCTTGCAAACACAACTGTGGGTAGAATAAAAAATCCACTGACGTCCATCCAGCTTCCAAGACGAATTTAAGGAACCAAAAACCTGAAGTGTGTCTTTAATGTTGCAAATCCCAAGAGGGACCTATTTTATAGCAGCTTTTTTGTGTGAGAAGCAAGAAGTTTGGGTGGTGTCTTGTATGCAAGCTTTTAAAACTTCATATCATTCTTATGCCAGTGACAAAAAAAATAGGAAAAAGTGTATACAGAATCCTGTTAGGAGAAATTCTAGATAGTATATTCCAAGGACATAGAAGGTCCTCCTTGCAATCTGGACTGAAATTTTTCATTTTGAGTGAGATCCAGGATTTTTAAGTAGTTTCCTTTAGTACTTCTTCTGCTTTTAGCTGAGTCCTTATCCTGGAAGTTTTATACAGGATTTTAAGATTTTTCCCATATACTGTGTAATGATGTGTAAGTGCCTAACTAGGGCTCTGAGAGCAAATGCCTGCAAGTTATACATTACAAAACTTAGGTACTTGAATAGAACCTTAAGAATCTTGTAGGTTTAAGATACCGAGCAGTACAAAATTCTGAGATCTACTATTGACCCAGGTTTTAAGTAACCACCTGGGTTGGGAGAGTGTGTGATTTTACTTTATAGGTTTTTGGAGACACTTCCTAGATTTGTTTTGTTCAATTTTGTTTTTTATTATTGCTCAGCACAACTCTGATCTTTATTATACCATTTTGTTAAATTGTCTCTCTCAATTCCCTAGGTCTTAACAAACAACTGACCTTCTTAAAATATTTTCTAGTGTTGTTGATATTGCCTCCACTTCCTGCTGTGTCATATTGAATTGCTTTTTTGATTTACTAATGATCTACATTAATTTCAGAAGTCTCTTTGGTATTAGTGACTAGAATGAAGCAGTGCACCAGCTAAGATGCATCACTGTGTGTGTGTGTGTGTATATATATATACTTTATGTATATGTGTATATAAATATATATAGCATCCAGTCTCTAGGATGAACAAGAAGGTAGAAGAACTAAAGATTATGGTCCTATAACTTAGTATTGCTCCATGAGAAAAAATGGAAACATTTATTCTAGTATCAATCCAAGATCAGGTAACTGTTTATTACTAATAGGGCCCTGTTTCCAGCTGTGAAGAGAGCTCGTAAACAGATGGGGCTTACTACTATGAACATGTGGAATTTGCCTCAAAGTCCAGTCCATTATATAGTTCATACCCAGTCCCTACTTAACAGCTATGTATAACTTTAATACCAATGCCCTAAAAAGTGGGGGAACTGGAGAGCATGACTTCTTTCTCCACCAAGTTGAAAACAAAACACAGGTTGGTGGTACAGCACTACCTCATTTACTGTATGACTTAGTATCTCAAAGATCTCATGGTAGGTTTGCATGGGGTCCCTTTTCCAGGTATCCATGCGCAGACACAGTAGAGTTCTACATGAACAGACTGCTCAGTGCCAGGAACGGTCTGCTCTGATAGGCATGAAATCCAACAGGTCTGACAAAAGGCTAAGTGGGCTCCCCAGAAATTCCCCAGGTGAGCTCAAACAGAGAAAGGAAGCATAAAGAAGGGGAAAGTAAGTAGAAGCTTCCCAAAAGGAATACAGAAATACTGTCTAGGCAGGTGGGAATGGGACTGATACCATCGATTGGTATCAATCGATGGATGTGCATGGCAACAAGAAAGGTTTCTGCCAGTACATTGCCAGCAGAAGTTTGGGTGTACTGAAGAATAAGGACAAGGAGAAAGTTAAGGTATTCAGTGTCTACTTTTACTTGTTCTTTACTGTCAGACTCTGCTCTCAGGCCCCCTGATACCTGCAATTAGTAGCAGAGCCTGAGGGAGTGAATCACTGCCTATCATATAAGGAAATTCAGTAAGGACTACTTAAGCAGTCTGTCCATAATGGACTAGATGGGATGCATTGAAGGGTGTGGAGGAAGCATCACTATGAGGCTTTCCTCTGCCTCCTCTGACATCTTTGAATGATAGCAACAGTCAGCAGTGCCTGTTGACTGAAGAAAGGTAAGTACTCAGTCTCAACTTCAACTCAACTTCAAGGAGAGTAAGGGGTAGGTAGGATCCAGGGGAAAACAACCTGAATCTCCTCAGCTCAGTCCTGAAGAAGCCTAGGGAGAAAATGCTTCTGAAAGACACATCCAGACAGATGAAGAAGAAAAGATTACTTAGATAAATCAGCACAAATTTATCAGGGGCAAATCGTGCCTGACAAAATTCATCCATCTGGATGAAATGATGATGGTTCGATAGATGAGGGAAGAGCACTGGGTGTTATTTTTGTCTGACAAGTTCTTGACATAGTTTCTCACAGTATACTTTTAGACAATTTGGGCAGATACGGACTGGATGAATGGATTGCTAGATGGAAAATTAGATAAGTGAAAAAACCTTGAGGCTCATCATTAGTTTTTGGTCAGCAGCTCAAAGCCCTGCTGGTAGCCAGTTAAAAATTAACATTCTTCAGGATTCAGTATGATGCCAATACTGCATGTGGTGGTCATTAATGACCTGTATGGTGTGATGGAGTGACATATACATTTTGCATATACATTTGGCATATACATTTGGCATATACAACATTGCATCCTTGACTCCTCAGCACAGAAATGATATCAATAAACTGGAGCAAGTTTAGCAGAAAGCTGCTAAACCCAGATGACTGGGTTTTGGAGCACATGCTGTGTGAGAGACAGTCTAAGAACTGGGTTTGTTGAGTACAAGGAAGAAGCTGAGGGACATCTTACTGCTGTATTTAATTCCTAAAGTCCTATCACCTAAGAGGTGATAAACACAGATTGAAACATGAAAAATTCCTTTTGGTGGTATATCTTTGTTCACTGTCTTCTCTTGTTAATTCTATATTGCTCCTTGATCTTCATTTTTGAGGCCAGAGTGAGCCCAGCTCTGCCTACATCTCACATGGTTGGGAATGGCTTACTGCCCACCTGTGAATTTAGTGCAGAAGCCAGACTCCTCAAATATCCTTGAGAATCCAAAAGACTACATAATCCTCAATATCCTCATAATCCTCAGTATTTTAGAGGTCCACAGATATCACTGTGGAGCTTTATTAAACCTTCAATTCATTAATCAATTGATTTGAGGAGGGGAGGGGGAATTTTTCCTATCCTATAACTGTAATAAGTATAACGAGGAGTGTAAAATAGGAATAAAAAAAAAAAAGAAAAAAAAAGCCATGTCCCTCAGGTTATGAGATGTTATATTAAGCTATATTTTAATCTACTTTGTTAATAAAGACAACCTGTCAAGTAAAAATACTATTTTGTAATGGAAGACACCATGAACCTTCTCTATCCTTGAAGATTTTGCAGACGTTTGCAAAGAAAACATCAAGCAAATTAAACATTGATGTTGCAATAGGGTGTTAGAGAGACTTAGTGTGAATTTGTACATTCTGATACGTTAGTGCTTCACTACAATGTAAAAAAAGATGCCCTCACACAGCTAAGTTGTTGTATAAAAAGACCTGATTTGATTGTATAATACTATAGTACATGATAATTGACTTTTTGCCTTTATGCTCGAATAAATACAAATTAGATGATAACACTTTATTTTAATGATACACTGATTAATACTGAATTACAATAAAACCTCTATGAAAGTGCATATGACATTTCCATTAATAGCAATTGAATTTGTTATTATTACTGTTATTATAATGAACATGAAATCAAATTACTAGTGATAGAACACTTAAATTATATTGCTTGCTGCTTCAGGAAAAATATAATTTTAGATTTTAAACCTTGCCCTATTTCCACTCCAGGAGCATTGTTGTGTGGATTATAATGCTTAAATCACCAGAAATATTTCACTACTTAGAAATTATATTCTAATGAAATATTTAAAGGGATTTCATAATTCTCTGAATTTACCAATTATAAAGACGAAGATATTTTTGCAAAATTACAGAAACTAAAGGTTAAAATATATTATGACCATACAACAGTCGATTTTTAAGGTAATGAAATATTTGAGCAGAAACAAAATCTGTTTCAAAGACTGTTCTACAATTGTGCATTTTATGACGATTATTGTAACTGGCAGTTAAAGTATGGGATTAAGTCAAGAAATTTTTCTGTGCAGACATTCAGAATTCAAACTGAACTAAACAGTTTAGAAAGTTCATATTATCTATGGAATGCATATTTTTATCAAAAAACTCTTAATTATCCTGATTATACTTTAAATATCTATCCCGCAATTCAAATCAGAAGGATTTTTTTGTTGTGTTTTGTTTTTTTTTTCCATTCTGTCATTATGTTCATTCCTTTTTTGTCTATGTTGATAGGGATTATTTCTATATTCCAGATTTAATTTAGTCAGTTTTAGATATCCGGGATAAGATTTCATCCCATCCCAAAACTCTATGTGCAAATTACTTATAACTTGCTTACCTTTCAGTTATGTTTTGCATGGAGGAAACTTAAAAGACAATGATGTATAACTTTGTCAATATATTTGTTCCACAAGATATGTGTTGAACTACTGGGTCCATACATTTCCGGGTTGTATTCAGAACTGTATTCTGTAATTCAGAATTAAAATTGGCTTGACACAGTCACTGCATAAAATATGATATTCCTCAGTTAGGCACTCAAACACAAATCTGTTAAAATTAAGCTTTATATACCTCTCCTGAAGTTTTAGAGCAAAGGGTATTAAAAACAACAATTTTAGAGTTTTTACATGCTTGAAGGTTCTTAAAGGGCACTGTTTGGGACATTTTACTCATATGGCATTTATCCCCTTTTCTGAATGTGAAACTTGGACTAAATAAACTGGTGAATGGCTGCTATTAATTTCAAATGTAAAAGAGTTTGAAAAATCCTTGTCAAAGATTAGCCAGTGGGGAACACACAGAAGTTTGCCCTTTCTGTGAAATGAAATGTTTCTTTTGTGAGTCACTCGGCAGGCACAAGTTTTGATTTTAAAATAACCTAAAAAAAGCCCTCCAGTGAAAGGACATCAAACATTACTTGCGCTACCTGCAATCATTTTGGATTCTGCAAAGCAGTGGGGAAAAGTGTTCATCTCACCATTGCACAATCTGCAGAGATTTCATTTGGAAAGATTCCAGCTGAGGTGGTATGTTGATTTCTTTCTTTAATAGTTGCACCAGGCAGAGACAAGCAATGTCTGCTCAGCACATCAAGAGAAGGCAAGTCTGATTTGAGGGGTCAGAGGTCCTAAAAAAGGTTGGAGCTCAACTGATCCTACCTCTGGTTAAAATATTTGGCTTGAGTTTACTGTCATAGTGCATATTTTTCACGTTGTTAAATGCATAAACAATTTGTGCTTGTCATTTGGAAGCTGAGTTGAAGGATATTATAGAAAAGCTAGAATACAGAGCTTTCAGACAAAATAAACTTTTTTTTTTTGAATAAACAATTAATATATTCCATTCCATTCCCATTCCCATATATTCCTAAATTAAATAATAAATGTGTACCATATTCATTTGTGGCTGAAACATCAACATATTGTTTATTCCTAGTCCTTCAAAGAGGACTGATGTATATTTATAGGATACTTTCAGATGACAATTAGCACTTGCTCAGTGACTGGACATGAGGACGTGAGCTTGCAAGATTATGAAGTAATACAAATGGCAGTGAAATGTATATAGGAAAGCCACTTATTATAAATCCTATATTCCTATTCCTATTATAAAATCATATTACATGATTTTATAGGACACTTCAAAGAATTATATACTTGCCTTGGTCACTGATCCATGGGCCATGGCTCTCTTTGGGCTATTCTCTTCCCTTGTGCTCCACAGTGTTCCTTTCCAGAAAATAAGAATGACTTGAAGTTTTGAACGTCAAATTTTGAAGTTCTGAACACCTTTATTCCAACTGTTGTGATTTAACATTGAAATATATTTAGTAAGTAATGAGTATCATTGTCTGTTATTTTTAATAACTATGAAGAAGAACAGTTAGGACCACTTACCAGTCATGGATGATTTTGCTATATAACTCTTGTTTATATTGCAAGACTTATGTTTGGATTTATTTAACTCATTTCGTACTGTTTGATTTCCTCATGATGAATGCAAGGTAGACTGAATATAACTGGCAAAAAGGAAGTTCTTAGAAAAAATAACATAGACAATACAACATCCATGTTTTTTCTAATATGGGCATAATTTCCAGGATTACTATTTAAAAGTACCTGATAATGATGGATATATTTCCTTTTACAGGTATCTGAGGTACCTGTGGAGCAAGACCCTCACAGCAGAATAGAAAATCTGCATATGGAAACTGACATTTAATATAGAAATTAATTTTAAAAAGTTGATGATCATTCTTGCCATGCATATCTGAATTATTGTGACTACTATTTTAACCAGTATTGTTGTCTCTTATCACTTACTAATTGTAATCAAAATCATGAATCAAAATTGGTAAGATAAGACAGTACAACAGGTAAAGATGTGTATTTGAAGTTTAATATAGTGATTTTCATACTTTCCTAATGTGGATCCTGGAAAAAAAGATTCAGTTTGGAATTGTCATATATGCATAGCATTGTATAGCATATATTAATTTATTTTTCTTTATCACTTTTCATGGAAACCTTAATAATATTGCCTTAGATCAATTCATGAAAAGGACAAACAACAACTAACTCATAAAAATTCTACAGAGTATAGCATGAAAAATTCTCCATTTAAACCATCAAAGCAAAAGATAACAGAGGGAAGATATGTACTTTGATTTGCAGAAAGTATAAGTTGAGACTCTTTTGAAATCCCCGTAGGAAATAATAGAAAGTAAGTCTACATAAAAAATCACCTATTATTGCAAGGCAGAATCAAATACAATTCTGACATTATTGACAGTTGCTTGTTCAACTTTCAATAGAACTTCTATAATTTTCACAAAAATATACTATGCTACTTCAATACTGTAAGAAAGCTTTCCCTGATAACATCAACCAAAATGTTCTAGCTGTAATGCCTAGACAAGCTGTTCTGTTCAGGAGCTGACAATAAGAAGTTTCTTTTCGCTTTTTATAACGCTTGCACATTTGATCATTGTGTCTATTTTGACTATTATGTATGTCTTCTCCATCTCCTCTTTAACCCATCTTCCAAATCAGATTTTTCATGCTTCTTATAATTTTTATCATTCTTCTCTGAACTCTGTTCACCTGTATCATATCCTTGTTGAACTGTGGCAAATTTTGTTTGGCAAAGGCCATGCTAGTGCTGAATGGAAGAGAAAATATATATTTCATGAACAACAGTTCAGTTTACATATCCTGGTAGATTTTTTTCTTTATGACAGTTACTTTGCATTGATGGTTCATTTTCAGTTTGTGATCCATTAAGTGTCTGAGTTTCTTATTATTTGTCTCTCTTCTTGTGGTTTGTAATTTCTACATAAAATGTATTTTTGTTCCCCAAATATTTTTACCAATTGTCTATGATGATTCCAAATTTAAAGTCTGGCTTTTGGCATGCTTTTAAATACGCCAGGCCCATTATCACTTGCAAACTTAATGATCACATTCTTTTCTCACTCCTCCTTGACTTATAAACTTGTAAAACAACAAAAAAAAAAGTCTAGAACCACACTCAGGATAGTACCACATTTATACAGACAGTGAAAAGGTAATACCTATTTTCTAATTTTTTTTCCAATCATCTTTCACCAAACCTTCTGCCTTGACCAAGTTTTCCTAGCTGGATTAGGAGAATGTCACCTGAGGCAATGTTAGAAGTCTTAGTAATGTGAAAGTATTTAGAAATTCTCTGCTAACCCCGAGGCTAGTAGACATGTCGTAGAAGAAATTACATTATCTTTATAAGTCTTGATTGTGATAAAACTGTACTGGCCAGTATTGATTTCCCTGTTATTTTCCAGATAGTTTTACAGTTTTTATTTGATTTGTTTCAACATTTTTCTATGAAAGGAAGCAAGGCTGGCGGAATAATAATTTCTTTCGTCTTCCATTCCTTCCCCCACAACTTACAATTCCGTTAGGTTTACAATTCTGTAGTTTTCTGTATTTCTCCGTTCCTATAAATTCTCAAAAAAAAAGTGCAAATTGAGAGGAGAAAGAGACCTAGGGTCTCTTTTTGCTTCACATTTTACTGTGATAAGTTAAAAAAAATGCAGACAATGAGAAAGATTTTTTCTTCATCAAAATAGAATATTATAAGGAATAGATAAGATAGATGTTTCCAAATTGGCTGGGGCATAATTTGACAATTGGCTAAATTAATCTCAGAATCAACTCTCTTTCTCATCAGCATCAACAATCTTCCCTCTCCACTGAACAAGGAATGAAGCTGATTGTCTTCCTATTGTAGGCCTTCATTTCAGTAGATTATATTAGCTAAATCACTATGGAAATGGGTTTAACTATATTTTGACCACATAGATTTCTGATCTGTAGGTTTTGGTTATCTGGATTTCCTCTGCAATCAGGAGAAATTGATATTATCTCATCCTAAAACAACAGGGAAAATTGCAATCCAGAACTGTTCTTACTTATGTATTGCCAACAAGCTCTGGTTAGACATTTTCATTTCTGAAGGCTAAATTTAAGTGAAATGTATACCACCCAGAACACTTTGTGTGTGTGTGTGTGTGTGTGTGTGACTTTAAGCACATGTGATCAAAATTACCTCATGAACGCATGCTTTCTTTTCTTGCTTGCTTTTTTGCATTGAAATAATCTTCTGCCGTTATTTGCAGAGTTAAAGCTTATAGCACCTTACCCATCTAACTGCTTTTGTATTAGCTCCATTCTCAGTACATTTATAGGATGTGCTCATCAGTCTATGTCCCGTCTTTCCCATTTATTGATAGGTTAAAGTCCTTGTTTACTCCTGTGTGTCAGAGAATTTAGAACAAGCCGTCCTGCTTTAATAGACTATAACATCTTTTTTCTTTTCCTCTTTTATCATATCCTGCTATTATTGCTAGTTCTAATTTTGATTGACTTCTAATTTTATTCATATTAAGAAGCTAACACAGGGATGAAGTGGTCAATACTCCCATTCTCATCTGTCATTTTATTGTTCATACACATACACGATTTTCTACACATAATTTATATCAAAATCTTTCTGTTCTTATATTTGACAAAAAATCTAGTATGTGCTGGTATGATGGTTATTCCTTGTATCTGTGGTTCATTTCACAGTTTCATTGGTTTTACTTCAGTAATACTGCCTGGGTAGAAAGTAAAGTTGCTAGGCATTCACTGGGGATTCCTGGGCATCCCACATTACAGGCCAAGCATAAGCACAGACAGGATACAGTATGTTAGAAAATGATGCATATATCTACTGAAAGGGAATGATTTAAACTTTAGTGTGTTTGCTGGAAGTATAATCTTTCTCAGATATACCAGATTTATTACACACAAAAAAAATTGCAGATATTATATGTGTATTACGTAAATACAATTATTTGGATGGTAACTCATCATATATATATATCACATATATACATATTATACATATATATATATATAATATAGATTTGCATATATACATGCACACATGGTATAGGGTACATGAAGACGTATGTTCATTCAAATATCCTTGGCAGCAGAATGGGGGTCACAGCTGGGCTGTGTTTAATGTCTTATCATTGAACATGGTCTTTTCAAGTCAACATTACTATGAATCCAGAAGCTTCTTACAGTGTTGAGAATTTTAGTCTTTGGGTTTGAAAAGAAAACCAGTCTCTGAACTGAACATCAAATAGAAAGTCTTCAAATTAATGAAGGTATGTGCCTTTTGCCATTGGGTCACTAGTAGGGTTTTATTACTGAATATTCTTGGGACTCTCCTTCATTTCCTAAATCTTTTCTTCTATTTGAAATGACAATTCACGTGAAAAAGGAAAAAAATTTACTTTTCCAAATCAGATAGCTCCTTAGAAAAAAATTGTCATCTAGAAGAAGCAATGAAAGCTCTTTGGGAATTTTAATTCTATGGAAGGTTAGTCAAGCTGTAATTAGCCCTAATTGGATCTCACGTAAGTTGTGACATCTTTGCCTGGAGCTAAATGGCACTAATGTGTGTTTCCCCACTCCTACAGTCTTTCAAAACATCAGAGAATCAAGAGAATTGAATCTAAACTGATATTTACAGGCTGGAACTACACAAAGGACTAGCCAATTCACATTGTTACTGGGGAATGGATATTTCTCTACTAGCTTAATATGAAGTTTGGAAAGAGACTGGGATATATTTAAAGTGATGATCACTATTAATGTACATTACAGAATACTGCCCTAGAAATGGCTATGTAAGACAATGAACTCCCACTGAAAGGGGGACTGAAAGGTCCTTCAGCAAGAGTCAATGGCTGTGATCAGTAGTATTCATGAGAAACCTTCAAACCTTAAGCTTAACATTTCATGAGCCTATAAAATATATTAAAAATATTTGAAAAATGCTAAAGACATCTGCTTAAAAATGCTTATATTACCTTATATTTTGTCCCTTACTGTACAAACAAATGCACTGCAGAACCTGCTTTCAAATAGCATGTTTCTACAGTTAATTTACTATAATTATGTTTGTATTCCTAAATAAAATTTTGATTTACAGCTAAATAAATATTATATTATTATTATTCATGAAGTATTCAAATGGAAAATCTCTAAAAATCCAGTCTAGCTCAGACCTAAAATATACTTTTGTTCTTTTCCAAAAAACTGATTGAATCTAAATCTTAGAAAAGAAAGAAACAAGTTTAGAAAGTCAAGCAAGGTTTTTGACTTTTGCTAATTTCAGAATACAATTTAAAGAAACTTTTAAGATAAATATTTTTCCTTTACTATAAAATATTTTTGAACTTATTCTCTCTTGTTAGGTGTCAGATGCCAAAATTAGCAGACATTGCTGAAACACTTTGGGGGTGGTGCTCTGTATTTTTCACCAAAGCAAACAAGCAAAGGAAGTTCTTGTGATGGCACTCATAATAAAGCATACAATAGTGCAAGCAGCTCTTTCTCATCTTCATCCCAGCAGGATTTAGTAGGTAGTTGTTCCACTGTCTATCTTTCAGTCCAAGAGAAGTGTTTACAGAAGCCACATCCCTACATAAAATAAAAATAACCCAGTGCAGCTGTTTATGTCTCACTCCTAGGTGGAATTCTTAGCTCTGTGAGGATTACATCAGATTTCTTCTCTGATTTATATCAAAGACTTAATCTGCGCTCTCTTGTGGTTTAGGATGGATGTCAGGTGTCTCGGGATACAGGATTCCCAGCCTTTCCTGGTCAAGTCCTTTCACTTTGCATCTGTAGGAAATATACAGTGAAGCCCACAAAGAAAAAGGTGTCTGTGGTAAATAAAAAAAGTTTCTGTTTAAATTTAGTGGAAAGAAGACTGTAGTTCTTACATCCGTACTTACTTATTCTTACTTAACCCTGGCTGAAAGGAAAGGAAATGTTATCATTTCTGTTTTTTGTTGTTGTTGTTGTTGTTGTTTTTTTTCCTTTCTCTTTTCTTTTCTGAGAAAGATAATTTGACTGACACAGAGACATTGTTTGCTCTAAGACTGTCTTATAGGCTGTAAAGCCTGTATGGAGACAGGAGACAGGCATTTTACTTGATTCATAAGTGAACAGCCTGAGGATGAGGAGACAGTGAGATTCGGTCCCCCCATAACTATGTGTAGCATCTGTGCTTTTTTCACCAAGATATCCAGAAGAATATTCAGGATTTTTTTTTTGACAGCAGCAAAGTAGTAAACAATTTTATATAGTCACTTTTTTTTTACAAATGCATTATCATTAGCCATCAGAAGACTATTATACAGAAGTTCTTCAGGGCAGGAAAGGCTTCAT
>JAUBNY010000288.1:654020-671301 GCA_032275445.1 Crypturellus soui
TAATACTTCCCCCTTTAAATTGCTTCTTTGAGCTAGTTTCCAACATACAACAAATATTACCTCCTGTACAAATAAAAGACTCCTGAGAATAAGAAACCAATGTTATATGGAAGACACATTCAGTACTGATGAACCTTGATGACTTGTGGCTATATTCTATTAGCATCAGAGGACCGCTGGACTGTTTCAGAGTAACACTTAGGAAATTGAGATGGTAAGAAAACCTATAGCTCCCTCTTTAGAACCTTTGCAATAAAGACCAACAAATCTATTATATTCACCAAAAATATGCAGTAACTTAAAAGTTCACAAGTGAAACTTAGTGTCTCAGAAATAGAACACCCTGACTTACAATGACAAAAAATCTCTATATAAAAGCCATAAAAACCATCAGCTTGACTTCACATCTGGCAGATCTCATGCAGTTTCTGATCGTGTCTGAGCAAGCAAACAGACTTCATTTCCTTGTATAACGGAGATGGAGGTACTTCAGAGACTTCATATTTCTTTAATCTTTATAGAATAGTTTTGTTATAGTATTGAAGATGGCAACATTTCTGCACGACTTCTCAATCAAAGGTCTGACACTTTATATTCCATGGCAAAGATGTAAGAAAACTATAGGATATCAGATAAAAGGAAGCTTTCTAGAAGTTTCAGCTTCTATAAAGTCATGAGTTTCCCAAAGGAACAAGTTCTGCTTCAGAGAGCTTAAGAGATGAGCATTATTTTGAACCAACCTGTAACATTTCTAAAGAAGGTGATTCTGACAACCTTTTCGCTGTCTGTAAATCAAGTATTAAATGTACCTCTCATTTGAAAAAACTGAAGTAACCTGGGAAAATTCATTACTTTCTATATATTCAGAAACTCTTAAATCCTCCAATTTCAGTGATAAATTGGGTTGCAGAAGGACTAAATCTTCAATTTATCAAAAATCCTATTCCCATAGTAATCCCCAAATAGTTACAATTGGATCTATATTCAATAGAATGCTACATTCCAAAGAAATGGTGGGGCAGCGATCAAACAAAATAGAAAACGTTTTTCTTTTAAAGCATGTAAGATTTGGTCTGCTTGTTTGCTTATACCTCAAATACCGCAGAGGAGGTTTTATTTTCAAGTTTGAATGTAATGCATGTAAAGTAATGCATGTCACTGTGCAGTTGCACGAGTACTTACAGATTCATTGTTAGAGATGGAAAGAACACAAAAGCAAAATGATTTCACAGTATGTTTTGTTTATCGACAAACAGCGGTAAGCAATGAATTTTACCTATTGTGGTAAACCCTGAAATGTCCATATTATCCTTAATGTAAATAGTAGGGATCTCTCTGAGTCAGGTACAATGATTTAGCTATTCTGTTCAAAGGAGATTACAAATGGGAAAGTCTAGAGGAAATGCAAGTAAGACAGACTTTCAAAACCAGACATTTAAAACAGCAAAGATAATAATATCTTCATCATCACATCATAAACTTCATTATCTGATTATATTCAGGTTAGCATGGGATAAAAGAGATGTAAAACCTCTCCCACCTTAGGTTAGGGAATGAGTTTGAAACAACTGAAAGAGTCTGCCCTGTTTTTGTCAGTGTAAAACTGTCATGCTGTCATAAATACACACAGAGAGGAAGCTAAAAGGACAGGAAGAATAATTGTTCTGCAAATTTTTATTTGGTTGATTTATTTATTTTCTCTGTCAAAGATGAAGCTAGCAAGGAGGATTTTCAGAGGTTTAGGTACTCTCCTACAACTATATTTACCATTGTGTTAACCCATATTCCTAATATTCCTAAATGCTTTGTACCTTTAGAGTAAGGAATAAATAATGTTTGAATAAATAATTTGAAAAGATGTTCTTATGTCAGTACAAACATAGACTGCATCACTGTTTTCTGCAAGTATGTCATCTTTATAAACTACATAGGCACAACCTGTTAAAAGGTACCAGTGTTCATCCAAACTAATTTTTCAGTTGAGTTTAAAATAATAATAAAAAAGCCCATTCTCACTCTGCTACAACAGGGAAATATGAGGTAACTTTCATTCAGGTCACCCATGCAATCATTCTGGATTAGGTAGAAACAAGACTTAGCATAATAGCTGCTCTGTTCATACTAAATTTCCAAGAAGTCTTTTTTTTTTTTTCCAAGATAGTTACTAAGAAATAGCAAGCCTATCCTCTGAGATTTCAGTTCATCGTAACAAATGAGAATAAACTTGTACTTAGATTCCTTTTAATTCATTTTGCTTTCCTGAATCAAGACTATTTACTTTACCCAGACCTGTTACTAATCAGTTTAAAGCCCCTTATCACAAGCTTTGACTTCAAGTTACACACATACACAAACAAAAATAAGCCCTCAAATCAGTTTTACATTGTTTCTCATCAGCAAACTAGTTTATAACAGTTTGTCCTTTCAGGCACTAGCCCTAAGACTGCTCACCACTGTGACTTTCCACTCCCATTCTGCTTCATCTTCTCAAGGCCATTCTTCATGTGGCCTATTTTTTTTTTTATTTGGCTCAATCCAATATATTCATCACATCTGAAATGGCTCCACCTGTCCTCTTCTTGCTATCCAGTCCATCTTGAACACTAGCCTGACTAGACAGACATACAATGGTGCATTAGACAAATATATAGAGAGATATATGTGCACACAAGTCTTTTTTTTAAAGCCAGAAAAGTTTTAAATGTGTATGCTGAAGTTAAGAACTGGAATTTTATTTGTGACCCTACAGAATTTTATTTCTGCACTAGCATTCTCTTACCCTTGCTATTTCCACTCTTATTTTCTATCATTTCTATGATAGAGATATATATAGATAGTTCATTTCTATATAGAGATATATTCTTACTTACATACCCTATAAATTGCTTTTACAAGGAGCATATACATTCATCTACATATAGAAAATGAAATACTAGGCTTGTAGCCCAGTAAATAGCCCATATTTTTGCCATTGCTAGGAGAAAGGAGTGGGTTCTAGGGTGCCCTGGTGTCACAAGAGGCCTCCAGTGGTGTCTGGGCCTGCTGTGCATAGCTGGGCTGGGCTTGGCTGACCAGGTGGCTGGTGGCCAAGTGTCCATTGCCTTGCCTGTCTGAGCTGCAGCACCACGAGTGCTGGTTACTGAGAAATGCACCATGAGTGCTGATGGGGAAGACAGCCCCAGGCAGCCCATGCCCTGCAAACAGCCTCTGGGGCTGTAGAGATAAAAACAGTCCCAGGCATATTCAAATCTAGGAGGAAGCAACCCCACCATAAACAGTCCTCCTGGTGGAGGCCTCCAAAGGCTGATGATTGTTATAATCTCCCAGCAGACTGTTGTGTCAGCCTTAGGACCCAGAGGGATACTGGAAGTGTGTGCATAATGCCAGAGAAAAGGAATAGATGTTAGTAGGTTTTCTTGTATCATGATTTTAAGAAGCTTTTTTATTATTTTTTTTTTTTTTGGCAGGGGGAATTATAAGTGTTAGCATTTTTATAACTTGGCCAATAATTTAGACTACTAGGATGTTAAAATCTTAACTGGACTAAAACGAACTCATAGTTCCACATATATGGTGTGTTCTTTTTCTTCACATGAATTTTCTAAATATTCAGATCTCAGTTTGGTCTTCTAACACCAGAAAATCTGCACCATTTACTTTTACAAATTTAATCTCACAAATTCAATTGTACGGAACTCCCACAGTTTAATTTTGGGGTACGAGCTAAATTTACATATTCTTTCAGTTTATTCCTTTGTTCCAATGAAATAAAAGGCTGGAGAAAAGCTATGGAGAGGGGTCAAGATCCAGATCAGGGATCTGTGCAAAAGATGTAGCAACACAAAACAAGTTGTAGGGCAAGATTTGGAGAAATAATTAGAAACTTCAACTACTGACAAACCAAAGTTTGAAGATGTTCCCAATGTAACAAATGTAACCAGACTCAAGATCATCCTGAAAAGCTCACTTATCTGTCAGCTGATAATAGTTCTTTAGTTTTGTTTCTTTGAAAAACTCAGCAACCCTACCATTGCTGGTATGTGCTGCTCTTTAGAGCTGCTCCTGTCATAATTAACATCTAAATGGTAACAGTATTAGGTTTTAAAAGAAAACAGCACTCCAAAGTCTAGGAAAGCCTGACAGAGCTGATGTCTTTTCTAAAGTGATCACTGACCTTTCACTTCAAATTATCTTCTGATATCAAGCTAATTCACAATAGTACCAAGTGTTAAGTTACTGCTGGTTATTACTGCCTATTGCTGCAAATGCTTAAGCAACTTGGTAAACTGTAAGAATTATTACTGGAGAAAAAACTATTTGGAAAAGTTTGTATCCCCATCAATCCTGTACTGAAGATAACAGCTTTATAGTGAACATGATTTCTGGTAAAGCAATTTCCCCAAATGCTTGAAAGTGTCTTGCAAGCTAAGCTTATTAAGTTCTACACAAGTTTTATTTTGATGTTTATTTTTATTGCAACTTAGTCCACGACTGTATGGCACTTAGGTATGCTGCAGGCTGGTCTTCTATTCCTTAAAACATCTAAAAACTAATTTTGTATCCCTGAAACATTCAAACAGATAAAAACTTAGCAATTTCATATCAAGACATATGGACAGATTTTAGGAATGGCCTTAAAGCAAACCAAATTGTCTACAAGCTTCATGTTGCTATCACATTTATTCAACTATACATAACAGAGCTAAACTTTTTTGAGGGGATTAGTTATAAATTCTTATATACACATCAATTTTCATAGAAGTAAAATGGCAAGTGGCAAGTTAAATTAAGTGGTGGACAGATAGTGTATACCTCTAGCCTGCATAAAATAGCACAACTCTAAGCTTCAGAGCTCTACATATGTATCTGAAAAGTTTGTTTTGTTTCATCACTGAACACTTCCTCAGCAGTCCACTGGTCCTTCCATATAGCCAAGGGAGAGCTTTTTTATATACAAAGGCCATGAGTTTCATAACAACACCTTTCATAAAAACACCTAAACCTGCCATAAAATACTTATTTCTGTAGATCAAATTGTTCAGACAGATTGATCATTTCAAATAAAATTGAAGCAGTGCTTCCTAAGTCACAGAAACTAGTTTTTTAAGGAAATAACACTAATATGCTTACAAAACTGTATTTTCTGGATTTGTAATCTCGCTATACTTTCTGACAGTAATTATAAATTACCAGAGAACAGAACAGAAAAACCTACACACAACATACAAAAAAACACACAAAAAGAGAGAAAGGTATTTATGATGACTTTAAGCCTTTCTGTTTTTTTTAAGAGGAACAAAAACTTATGCTTGAACATCAACAAAGCACAAAATCAGCTTAAACATCAGAGAGATGTTCCACCCTACAGTGATAGGACAGAGCATCCAGAGATATTCTGTAGCTCAAAAGCCTGTGTCTTTTATTGGGCACTTTTATTTGGGAAAATGTTGACTGTGTAGTTGTAGACAGAATTATATGGAAAAACTAATTATCCTTTGCAAGCCATCTGCCTGCTCCCCCTATGAAGTTTAAAGCAGAACACACTGTTCCAGTTCATGGGCTCCTTGGTATCAATTTGTGGGGGATAAGTGGAGGTACGGCATTCATTTTCCACTGACTCCTGTGAGGTGAAGTTGGAGAATACAAGGTGATTGATAAACTATGATAAACTTAAAATAAATAAATAAATAAATAAATAATAAAACTTCATGCACATAAGATTTATACCCTGTATATTAAGTGCAACTTCAGTGGTTGGATGTAGATAGAATAGTAAAGATAGACAGTGAGTTGACCTTTGAGACTTTAGAGGCTGAGTCAATTAACAAGCTTTATTCCATCTAATATTGCACGCAGTTATTATCTTTAATAATGTACATGGTGATATGTAACTTTAAAAAGCTTTTGTATTTATAGAAACATATTTGTATATCACAGCAAGGTTATTTGACAATAATCATTAAAAGGTTTGATACCTTGAGGTACAAGCACTCAAAATCTTATCAAGAGGCAGATACTAACCAGCTGATGCATATTTGTGAGTGTGTGCTTTCACCAACTGGACTCATAAAATGATGATAATGGGAACACATCAACAATGAAATGGCAATTGTAAAGTAATTTTGATGACATATCAGTAATATGGTGTTAACTAAATGACAGTAACACAAATAAATGTTGTATGCATCTGTATATATGTATAAAAGTGTGTATATACACATACATACAGACACACACATACACGTATCTATAGACGCATATAATTTTTCTAATGGATCATTACTTTTGTTCAAATGCACTGTGCTATGATGCTAAAACAAAAGTCTATGAACTACATTATTTGTCGGGGAAACACTGTACACATCTTAGAAGCTATTGAAGAAAGCAAGGAAATTTTAGCTGGAGCCTCTGAAAGCATCAAGAACATCCTGAAAGTCTAAGATGATAATTGCGGACTCAAGGGAAGGGAAAATGGTTAAAAATTTACTGAAAATTAAAGATCATGGCTGATCACAACAAAATTAAAATCTTCTAATCTTATAGCACTGCTATTTGAGCATCAATTGGAAATGTATGTGTGGCCCATAACAAAAGATTAGGTGGAAAGGTATTCAGAATACCTATAAGAACACAATTAAAAGAAGTAGCTACTGAGGTGACCCTTGGTTAGGGTCTTTTGGGGATGGTCCCCATACCTAGTCATGCCACATCTAGTTGTTTCTGCAGTGCTTCATGGCTGGTCAAGCTGGCATGTTGACTGCAGATCCTCTGAGATGTGAGGGATCACAGTGCAGGGTGGCTTGTGGTGGAGAGGGGTCCTTGGGTTGGTGTTGCACATGGCAGGAGGTGGTTGGGCTGAAGAGAGCAGAGCTATTCCTAGGCAGTGCTGGCAGCATGTGGAGCTCAGAAATGAGGTGATGCTGTGACCCACAGGATGAGGCTGCCCTCATTCATGGACTGCAGCAGGTATGCTAGCACTGGTCTGCCTGCACTGATGTTGAGGTCTCCAGTTTCCAAAACTCTGGTCAAGATCTCCCAGGAGTGTAGTGCCTAAAGGGCAGGGAGCATTTCTACTTACCTTGAGATGGGTTCCAAGTATGGTTTGACCTCCTACATTCTCATATATCTCCCTCAGGAGAACTTTAATCAGCAGGAATGTTTGCTGTGGTAGGAGGAAGTGATTATAGGAGATGCTTGTTGCAAGCTAGGGCTTTTCTGGAAGCTCTCTGGGTGAGGGAAGGGCCCATGGAAAGGGGCTATACTGAGCCAGGCAGGTATGTGGTTGGGTGATGCTTCTGAAAGTGTTGCTGCCTTGCTGCAAGGCTTTCAGGGGGAATATCAAGGTTCAGAGGCGGACAAGGTGTGTGCAACATAGGACTCCCTTCCAGTTGTCATCTTGGAAAGGTGTCCTGTGACAGGTACTTGCAGCAGGGGAAGGAGGGAGCCCTGCAAGGGGAGGTGGGGCTATGCTAAGAGTGGTGGACTTTAAGGTTGTCATTGTCCTGCCACTGCCAGGAAGCCCTTTTTTTTTCCCTTGTGCCTTTTGGTGGTCAATGGCAGCCCTGCTTTGCTCTCGAGGCAGTGAAGGCAGTGGTGGAAGTACACGCAGCCATCAAGCATCCTTGCAGCTTTTGGGCAGGCATGCGGGGCCCCATGTACTTGAAGACCTTGACCCATGGCTTTTCCTACAGGAGCAGGTGTAGAGTTTCTCCTTTCTTTTCAGGAGGAGAATGCTTGAGGTTTTTGCCTTAAGATCACTCCTTCTTTGTGACTCCTTTACCCTTTGTGACCCTTACCCTTGCTGTGGTGGGTGTCATCCACCCCTGAGAAGCCCAGGTTGCAATGAGTGGAGCAGTGGGGGTCATTTTCTTCCTAAGAAAAGCCAGAGAAGTGTCCTTTGTCCAGCCTGCCCTCTGGTTCTGGTATAGAAGTCTCTTTGGACTAATGCAAAAGGCAAGGATGGCTTGGACTCCTAGCCTGACAGCTACTTTCCGACGGTCACTGTGCTGGTGACCTTCGGAAGCCTTTGCTGGATTCTCCCTGTGGCCTGTGCAGTGCAGAAAGTCGCTGGCTTGGCTCTGAGTTTTGCTTGTGAGAGATATGGCAGACCTTCATCAGGGTGTGGAAAGCTAATCTTTGAGACCCATAGAGTGCTGGAGCCTCTTTTGTGAGTGCTGCAGGCAGGTTCCCAGAGAAGCTGAACAGTATGGAAAGCATTTGGCCTCCTTCATGAAGCCCCAGGGGGCCGCTCTAAAGGTCAGCCCCATTGAGGAGTGCCTAGAGAGAAGCAGAAGAAAGGAGAGGGGCTCTGAGAAGCCCCTGTGAAGGCACTTGCTTTCTGTTTCATAGCTGACTATGTGGGACTGATCATTTTGATATTCTGGGATATGTACATGTATGCATACATTTTAGTGCCATTAAAATCATTATGTTTATATTGTTTGTGTTTGAGCCAGTGTTTTGCTGCTTGCCTTTGGACTGACAACCACCCTTGAGGTTTGGATCCAATTCTAATGCAACATATGGGCTTTTAGGGTCCACGATGTACCTAATTCATATATGCTTTTCTATTTTAAATATATCTACCCTCACTTCCACACAAATACATATGTATATGTGAATATACTTGATATGTCTTTCATAATTAGGGTAGAGCAGAAAGGAAGATGTGAACGTATATACAGGAAACCATCTGGAGTCACTGAATATATTTCATTGGGTATAAGAAGGTCCAGTTGATTGCATTTGTCTCTCTTCTTCCTTCCTGTCTCCCAGAGCTATTTTTCACTCTCTCTAGCCTCAGATTTCTCTCAGTTGCTTCCAGTAGCTGTGAGAATGATGTATTATATATGTCAAGTCCCAAAGAAGGTCTGAGCTTAGGTTATAGAACATTTTATATTTGTAATTTCCCTCAGAAGACCTGCCTCTTTTTCCTTGTTCCAAAAAAAGTCGTGACAACTGCACCATTTGTACAGGACAAATCCAGCACTTGTCCAGGTAGTGCCTGGACACTCTAAAACGTAGTGGTTATAGGGTTCTTGAGAGATTGCATAGTGGAAAGTGTTATTCAGAAATGTCTAATGCAAGTCTTGTAGCAAGGACTTAAGAGTTACTGCAGTCAGGAATGCTGGCATTTCTAGACAGTTCTAAGACACATCTTTAAGAAGAGAGCGGAGATGACTATCTTAAAGCAGCAGAGAAAAGAAGAGGTTGGCAAGGAATCTAAAACACCCATGTTAGCTTTCTTAAAACATATGTTGAGTTTTGAATCATGTAACTGTGGAATATCACTGCTAAAGCTGTGCCAAAGCTATGTTTGTAGAAAGGTTAATACTTGTGGAAATAAAATATCTATATTCCTGTTATGCAGTATCCATTTTTTTGCATATTAGCAAGAAATCTGGTCACAGAGAGAATGCAGAAATCTACAAAGAAATGCAGATACAAGTGTCCAATGTATTTTTGTACTCGGAAATTTATGCAAAGGAAAATAACCAAATGCTAACAATGTGATGTAAGTCTTGCTCAGCAAGTTCCCAAAGCTAATTAGCAAGATTTCCATTATATTTGGATGGATTTTAATTAAATTATGCAACAAGAACAACCAGCTGTCTCTAAGAATTAATAGATCATTTTTTACTCATCCTTACAAAGTACTTCCAGTGTTATCCTCAGACGCATGTGTAGTTATTGCAATACAATCTAGTTACATAGTACAATATGAATATTACCTTTTCATGCATAGCTCATAAATCACTGCAAAACTATTGATAGCTCCACCTACTCTACTTGATGATCTCCACTGGAAGTTAATTAAAGTAATTCATTCAAAATGTTTAATTATTTAAATATAAATTGCATTTTGTACATTATAACCTTTGTAAGTCTTTTATTGCATCTGTTCTTTCCACTTGCTGTTGATATATAATGAGAAATATGCCAACGCATTAGTTTTTTCACAAAGCATCTGCATTACGACACTAGTGAGATGGTCCTCAATAATCTCTGAGCTAACTGCAGGGTGGTGAAAACACAGATACACCAAAACTTTTACTGTATTTCAAGCACTAGACTGGGGCTCAGTATCAGCTATTGTTTTGACTTTTTTTTTTAACTTCGATAAATCATAATTTCTCTAAGCCTCCATTCCTCCTTCACAGAATGAAAATGACATATTCTATTCTCCTCTCTGTTTGATGTAATGAAAATATAAATAGAAACTATATCTTACCTCTGAATACCATTGGATTCAGAAAACAACATGACCTACTATTTGAATATCAAAGTTAATTTAGTTATTTCTTCTTATGTAACAAGGTACTGAATGCAAATTTTGCAATTTAATTATATTAAACAAATTGATAATAGAAAACACAAAATAAGACATATTCTACAAATTCTTTTCAGTCATATTTTGGCTCTCACACCTAAAGCCTTACTGTAGAGGAAATAGTTTAATATGGCATGTTGATCCTGGGGTGGAAAGTGAAAAGGGGGAAATATGGTAAATAGAGATATGGGAGATGTGGATGAGTTTATATTTATTAAAGAAAACAAGATGCATTTTATTCATCTGGAATTTTCAAAAGTATTCAACATTGATCTTGATCACATTTAGAAGATTACTTCCATAAGTAAACAGAGTATACTTTCAGTATAACCCTTTGCTTTTTGCCATTCCTTACCCACATAAATGCCAGCTCTGAGTTCCATCTGTTACTGGTAATTATCTTATTTTCTTCCTTTTTTGTTTCAAAGTATATATTATTTTACTACTATATTTTGTACTAAAAATGGCAGTTAAATATTGATCAACTTGGAGTATTCACCATATGTAGAAGTTCATTTCAAACTGGGCATCTCTTCATTACTTGGATTCAACAAACTTCCACCCAACATGACAAAATATCCAGTCATAAAGAATAATTGTTAAGAGTCCATGGACAAAGTGATGTTAGACTGCACTACAGCCAAGCAGTAAATGCTTACCTCATTAGGTGAACCATTACCTAATTCCTCTGCAAACTCTGGAAATAAAGGCTAGCAGCATGGACTGCTTTACTCTGTTTAACCTACTTTTAGTTTAAATGAAATATACATGCATGCATGAACTAGTAACATTAATTTCACAGGTTTCCTTACAGAAAGACAGATAGTTCCAATGAATAATAACAAAATGATGGAGCCTAGCTTCTTTGTCCCTCATTCAGGTCTTGTTGAAGACTAATTTATACATCTCAGTAGCTTAATAGTAAATTGGAGGAATAAGGGAAGATGTATCCAAATATGTGTAAAGACTGCACTGGAATATTTACATAAGGCAAAAAAGTGTAGAGTCACAGAGCGCTGCTGGGGTATCAGATGTCATTTTAATTCCTAAACTAATCAAAACATGTCTTTTTCTTTCTTTCTTTTTTTTTTTCTGTAAATTCCCTGCATAGTTTGAAAGGAAATAGCTAAATCATGTTGCTTTTTGCGAAAGACGCAGCTTTGCAAAGGTCCTGCTACTCAAGCTGAGCGATGCACAGGAGCAGAGAGTTGCTCTGATTTCAGTGACCTGCCGCAGTCCTGGCAAGACAGAGACTATTTTGTTCTCTGTCCTCTGAGGACACTAATGAAAAAAGATGCATGAGCACTGTTGAACCTTAAGCTCAGAATCACTAGTGGAAACTTTTTTTCAGACTTCAAGGAATGTAAAAGGGATTTTTTTTTAGATACAGACAATGCTTTATTATAGCTCTAGGAGAGTTATCTTGTTGCTCTTTCTAAATTGACCTTCCAGACATACAGAAAGTGATTTTCATCAGTCTTTCAGGGCTCACCTTAGCCTTTTTAACAAGCATTTTTGTTCTACTGCCTGATAATATGAATTTTAACAAATCCAATGGCACAAAGCTAGAGCATGGCCCCAAGGCATAAGTATATTTAATAATCAGCTTATTTTAAATCATCCCATCACATTTACTTTGCATGATCCTAAAAGTCAGCTCCCTTCCAATTTCTCCACCTCCCTCAAAGGGCACATTCACTTCAAAGTGCTGGTCTGTCACTAGAAGGAGGCGATAGGCAAATGTTCTTCCTAAATTTAGTTAGAGATTCATTCTGGCAGAGATGCATGATGTAGGATTAGGGCTGGCACTAAACAAGAGCAAGAGACAGGTTTTTGGCTGGCATCAGCACGGGTAACCTGATTAAATGACTAGCAGGGACTGGCAATTGTTTCTCAGTTTTGATTGGACTTTGGATTAGGATTTCATCTATCAAGAGGTAATGTGTTAGATTAAAGCCTGATGTTTTGGAGTGATTTAGAGAGTTCATAGGTTTTAACAGTCCAGCATTTCAGCCTAGACAAGCTGTCTAGTCACCACTATTGCAAGGCCTAGCCCAGCATTAGAAGTCAGAATTCATAACATTTCCAAAGCTAAAGCCTATACCAAAGCATCTAACTTGCTGTATAGGCTGGTCCTTATAAATCAATATTAGTGTTGGTATATGGCATATGTCAACAAAGTATTCATGACAAAGGGGCTAAGCATCATAAAATCATTTCATAACACTTAGACAAAAAAGATCTATTTATTTTGATTTTGATTATTTTTGATAGACTGAACTGCACCTAAATGTGCTCTCTAAAGCTCATTTTGAAGGTGTTTTGAAGTGTTTCTGTTAAAACAGAGCTTTGGAACCACTCTTGTGTAAAATAGATTAGAGACCAGACTGACAATATTTTTGTTCTTACTGGCATGAGAACTACACCATTTATGGAAAAATAATTTAATGAGGCCATCTACAATTTCTGCTTTAAATTCTTGCAGATTTCAGAAAAATTAAAAAAAAAGCCTTTGCCCCTATGTTTGCTCCTGTATAATGAAGTAGTCTCAGTTGTTTTATCATGTCAATAATCAGTGGAAGTCATTAAGCAAGACTGTTTTTTAAAGTGTTTGATATTCAATTCTAGTGAGGATAATTGAATCACAGTAAGAGTAGAGGAAAATAAGCCACAAGATGATAGGAAAGCACAGCACCTATTTAAAAAAGAAGAAGTAGAAAAAAAAAGATGCTGGATTGGAACTTAGTTAATGGGAATCTTCCCAATATCTCCCTCTGTAATTCAGAGCAATGTCGCATTACACCCTGAGTACCCCTTTGGCTGCTCAGCATGAGAGTCAAATAGCAAACATGAGTCAGTTCACAAAGGAGAAGCTGTAGCCAGGCTTGGCACAATCCCTCCTGTTCTTATCACATCAAAACACAAAAACACAAAAGGGTTATAGAGATCAAGCAGTCAGTTCAGAACAATTTGATGATATTGAGATAATGATAGAATATTCACAACAGTAACTCCCAATGTGAAGTTTCTTAATGTTTAATATCTTTAATAAAGTGAAAATTAATCTATAAGTTTTGAATTTAAACCCAGCAGTATTATAAATGTGCAAGGCATATTTGCTGTAGAACTAAGATATGCAGCTGATATTAAAAAGAAGTCTTTGTCTGGGTTACCCTGGTGTAGGTTTTTTTTTTATATATATAACTTACACAGTAAAGCACCAGAAGAAGTTGGGTCAAGCTGCATTAAGAGGATTTCAAAGTGGGACTAAGTGGGGCTGAGTTGTGTTTCAAAGTAGCAGTGAGCTCCCAGCTCTTGACCCCAATTTGACATGATGGTTATCAACTGATTTTTGCAAAAACAACAATGGATTTCCCTATGGATGTTCTACTGTAGAAAGATCATAACTAATTTGACCATTTTAAATATTTTTATCTAGATAGTTTGTTTCTCTAAACAAGGGATTTTTTTCTTCCTTCCCTTATTTTTAGTTGTTGGAAATATTGCACTGTAAGTTTAGTATTATCATTTTATTAGATGGTACTAGTTAAAACCCAGTCTATTACAAGGATACATTCTTTCAATATAGTTTTATGATAAAAATAATGGAGATAAATCCCAGATTTTACTTTGAAAATGATAACTCCCGTGCAATATTCTAGTCCCAAATTACTGAGTGACAGAAAAATCAAGGTTCAGAAATGTTCATATGCAGGTTCAATATTCCAGACACTAAGACAGCATTGTATGTCAGGGTAAAAGAGATTTTGTCAGACTTTTAGCATGGTGAGTCATAATTCCCTGATCAAAAATCACTCAAGAAACAGCAGTTGCCCAGCTCACTGTTGGTGTTGGTAGTGATTAAAATATTTAAAGCAGTTCTTCAACTGTATGTAAGTTATATATTATGGAAATGTAAGGATTGTAATGAAATAGAAATAGCATTTCACTGTTAAAATTCATATACAAACATCTGTAAGCAAGGTCACACAGGCAGAAAATGCAGGACTTCAAAGTAGGAGTCTTACACATTGGATCTTGTGTGTTGTGGAAATATCAGACAACTAACCACTACAACAGCAGAGAAGGGAAGGTAAATGCTCTGTTTAGACACTAACTTAAATTATGCAAAAAAAAAAATCAGTAACTTAAACAAGAAAAAGGTATTTTACATAAGGTGGAAGAGAACTGTAATTGGTAAATGTCAGAAAATTCATAGGCCAGTGCATTAGGTTCTAAATAAGGTCTGTCTCTTCCGATACTCCCTTTCCTAGTAGAAAAGCATTGCCAAAATAGGATTAACTTTCAGATATTCCAAGTTATGTTCAGTGTTATGTTCCTCTTTAGATGACACTGCTCTGCTATGAAACTACTGCCTTTAGTTCTCAATCTGCCCATATCACAGCTCTGTGATATACATACAAACAATCTTTTTCATATCATAATTTCACTGTACTTTAAAACACTGATCTTGAATGTTTAGTGAAGCCCTGGTTTATTCAAAAAGCAATCTGCTTACTCCAGGCCCCTCAAAATGATTTCATTTGTGATTCAAGATTTCACAGTGCTCAGAATGTTTTACTCTGTAATATGCAATAAGCAGTGTCATTCTTTTGGAAATAGATACAAAATACCCTATTTTAAAAAGCTTGCTTTCACTACACAAAGGTGTAGTGAAATATACCATGTATTAAAATCTGGCTTTAAGTCTTTCTTTCCACTCCATTGACCATACAGAGGAGATGGGAAAATCACAGTTTCCCATCTCTTTTTTTTTTTCCCTTTGACTGCAATAACGAGAAATTTGTGGCTTGAACCAGTGCTGTTCTCTTCTGAAGGGAATCTATGCTGAGATAAAGTGTTCAAGCCTACAAGCAACTTTAGGGCCATCCCACTCTTTATTTGAATAGGTAACCTGCCTAAAAGCCTACAAGCTCTGATAAAATGGATAGATTTTTGTTTATTTGTTTGTTTTTATTCTTTTTGTTTTGTATAGGTTTTTTTTTACTTGTAAGCAATTCATAGTACAGCTTTTTTCACTAGAAGTGTCATAATAAAGGATACTGGTGTGCTTACCAGCCTCTTGGTCTTGAAGCATGCCCTGACCTTTGACCATCCCATCTTCATGCAGGAGTAAGCAGGAAAGAGCTAGAGTGTTTCCAAGGGGTTGGTTATCTGACTGGAATGTCTGAGACTGTGGCGAATGGGTATGAATTGCTTTCTCTCGATTTCAGACATACATATCTATGGAGAGAAATCAAAAACAGTAGGATCAAGTTCCTAACAATCCAGGCATGCAGAGTACATTGATTTTACTGGGAACTTTGTGCTTGAAAGATCTGATTCGGGGAAATAACAAGCACTTGCAACTCAATGTGAAGCCAATAAGACCTGTGAATGTTCAGTTGTCATTTCAGGCTATTCATTTCAACTGCTCAGCAGTGTAAGGTGAATACAGGACCCTGAAATTCTCTACACTAATGTGACTTTATTGATTTCAAAGCAACTGCTCTGAAAAAGAAAAATAGAATTTGTCCCTTATTTCTTAATTTCAAACTTTGAATAAGCAGGCTGTACAATATTCTGCAAAACTAATCTTTGTAACATGTCACTCATTTTGATCCTCTTATCTCATTTTTCAGTCAACACACAACAACTTTTCTTTTCTACATCCTTTTCATAGACTGTGCTTCATTGACATCCAAATATATATGACAGAACTTACACTAAGCATTTTCATTTAACCTTTGCTCAACAGTTACAATTTTCTTGGATATAAGGAGTCTACTGACTATTAAAACCCTTTTCTCTAACCAAAAAAAGGAGAATTAGAGCATCTGTAGAGAGGAATGCCAAGAGGTGTTGCACTTCTGATAGTCAAAGGCAATTGTAGCACCTATGAGGCACTCTAGAACCTAAATGTTCAGCAGTACTGGAGCTTTGCTACATTTTTATATGTCTAAGAAATGTTTTTAAATAGATTTTTTTTCTAAAAGGAACCTTAAAAAAATAAGAAGAGTTAAATACACTTCATGTACTTTTAAATATAGATTTTATGGATTATATTTTTCAAATTCACCAGTGCAATTAAGATGCCAGTGAATGTGTCCAAGAGTTATAATATGAATGGCAACTTCATATATGCATATATATATCCAGTGAATTTAACTGATGTATATTTCCATTGAAATGGCTGACAATATTAATTGGTATGCCTTATACTTACGGCACAGTGATTAGAAAATTAACATCATTATGTTATTTCTAGCAACACTCCTCACTACCTCAAAAAAGATACATAGAGAACTCTTTCGCTTTCAAGGGGAGTGTTTCGAAGTTATACAAGTTAATGGAAATAACGTGCAAATTACTGAAATACTTCAGCTTTTATTTTATTCTTATATGTGTCCAAGACAAATTGTAAAGGGCAGTTTAAGAGTCATTAATGTCCAAAGGGCAGTGCAATAAAAAAGTAATGTGCAATCAGTGAAATCAGTGCAATCCTACAATCTTAATATCTCTCACTGGTTGAAATTGGCTGCAAAATAAATAAATAAATTCCATGAGCTAAATTACATAACAAGGATTTGGAAAGTTGTCTATGATTTACAGAATCACACAATCACAGAATGCTTAAGTTTGGAAGGGACCTCTAGAGATCATCTAGTGCAACCCTCCTGCTCCAGCAGGGACACCTATGGAGTCAGTCCAGCTTCCAGTGTCCTTAGTGAGCTTTAAAATAAACTGTGATGAGTTTTAGCACTAAAGTTGTGGAAAACAGACCTTGTATTATATATACTTTGTGCATTAATAATGCAGCTCCACAGTCAAAATGTTGGTTGTAAGTTGTTAAGACCTAATAGATATTGTATTGTATGACTTAAGTTTTCCTTTATGTGCAGTAAGGAAACCCTGCTGGGAGTAGGGGTTAGATTAGGCAATTTAAAGGTC
>JAUBNY010000289.1:7128-27327 GCA_032275445.1 Crypturellus soui
TGCTGGAGAGAGTCCAGCGCAGGGCCACGAGGATGATCAGGGGCCTGGAACATCTGCCCTATGAGGTGAGGCTGAGGGAGCTGGGCCTGTTCAGCCTGGAGAAGACTGAGAGGGGACCTGATCAGTGTGTATAAGTACCTCAAGGGAGGCAGTGAGGAGGATGGGACTGGTCTCTTTTCAGTGGCCTCTTTTCGGTGGTGGCCACTGATAGAACTAGAGGAAACGGCCAGAAACTAAAGCAGTCTGTGATTCTATGATCTTTCGTGCTTCAGAACTGTAGCAAAATACTACTATAGCTTTCCAAAACTTATGCAAATTTTGTTATCACATTGCCTAAAAAACTGTTAAACTGTGTTCAGTGAGCTAGGTTAGAATGACTACTATTACATCAAGGATTTTGGAATGGTAAAGAGGTATAATGAGGTGTGTAATGAAGCAGTACCAGCCCAAATATCTCTTGATGTTGGTGTTGTATTGGGACTAGAACTGACTTAAGCTAGCAAAAGATTTTCTTATCATCATAGTTCTGCTTAAAACAATTTGTCTACAGATAGTAAGCTGATAACTACCAACTAAATGCTAAGATGAAAAACTCCTTTGCTGTGATACTTAGGACTCTACATTATATTTTACATTTTTTATGTATGCAGTATTACTTTTTTCTATAAAGAATCATTGCAACTTTGGTAGCAGCTGAAATGCTCTGAATTGTCTCCTAGGAGCAAGAAGACATTGCAATATAACAACTTTTAAAAAAAATTACATTGCAAATCAGAATTTAAGACTGTCAGAAGGGTTGATCTAGGCAAGTCATCTTTCAAGACTATTTTAAACCAGACAGGGTTTTTTTAAAAAACTGTCTGGAAGCACAGACCGATTATTCTATTCCGTTGAATATATTTAGTGTTTCTTTCCCTTGTACTAATAAAATTTCACATTTCTTAAGAATCTGTCAATAAAATGAAAGAATATTTAAATGTTTTGTTATTACATGTAGTTTCTTACTGTTACATAGAATTAAATACATGCATTTGTATTTCTGTTTCTGTCTTTCCTGTATACAAGCAGGCTTTTCCAAGCAACTAGGATTACTCATTTATTTACAGGATAGAGCCATAATCTATAAAATGTATAAAACTTATTCATATTTAATTTGTATATAAAGTATCTGATCAACAGAACTGTATCAATATCTTACCTAGTTTTACAGTGTGATTGGCACAGATAAGGCTGTTTGCATGTGTGAAACCCAATTGACTTCACTGATATTCTGCAGAGGCGCAGCAGATTTATTTGCACAGTAATATCTAGCCCTTAATGATCAAATAAAATAAACAATGTAGGGACATAAGCATGGGAAAATCAAAACAAAAAGCAGAAGTTGCTGCTCCAATAATTTTATTTTACTTTTAAGTAATATATTTTTTAAAGTACTTAGACACAAGAGAATCTTTGTAGTCACAGAAACATATCAGAAATAGAATTGGAGGGGAGAGGTCCAGCCACTGTACTTCCTGTAAATCCTGACCTCTCAAACTTTATTTCTTTATAAAAAAAAAATGAAATAATAATAAATCCAGTCTCATAAATCAAAAGGGGAAAATATATGATTTACTTGTCAGAATGAAATCCAATCATATAGAGGCCCAGAAAGTCTGTGCTACTCATACTAGCTGCTTAAACATGGTACATGGATATCATTTCTATATGTGCAAACCTTCAGAAGTAATGTTTACAAGGAAAATAGATGCATCCTTATCTGTAGTTCACTTTACAAGGGAAATATATTAGTTTGTTTTTATCTGAGGATTTGCAGAATCTTCATACTTTACTAAAAAACATATATATGGATTGTATTTCTCTTTTTATTTGATTAGATATTTTTCCATGTAACTTTTGCATTATATAAACACTTTCTAACATATTAGTACTTTTTCTTTAAACAGAGTCTACATTTTTCTTGGTCCTGAATGGTAGTAAGAGATCCATACAATCAAACTGCGAAAGAAAATAAGAAAATGTCTTTTTTTTTTTTTCCTTCATGAGAACATTCTGCAGTAGGTGGTGAGGTATTTAAGCCATTCCAGAGAAATGTAAACTATCCTAAAAATGCACAGGGAAGAAGAAGAAGAGTCTGTAATTCATTATTTTTTGCAATGAACTGACATGAAAGACTACATTTTAAAGAATGCAGTGACTTCTTTTTCTTTACTCACTGTATATCAGTGGTTCCATACCAGGGATGTTTTGCCTAGTTAATATAGAATGAGTTCTTTGATTAAAAAAATGGCATGACTATTGGTGAAAAAGAAAACTGTTTGAGACAATTGTGTTTTCTTTCTGGTCTGTCTTTTTCTGATAGTAAATTGTAGTGGGTTACAGCTATCTTGTTTTATAATCTTTTGTTTTTTATGAATAGCTCTTCAAGTCCCATTAGAATTTAGTAGTTATAATTCCTAAAGAGTGCAGCACAAAAATAGTTAGGAAAATATCTTATTCCCAAGACTGTGTAGTGCTCACAAAGTCATAATATGTCTCCTTTCCTCACATGGATTAATATATAAAGCCTTAGTTCAACAAGGCATAATGTTAAGCCCAAGCAGGAGTCTCTGACTTTGATGAGTTTACACATGTGCTTAAAGTTATGCCTGTGCTTAAGTGTCTTGTTGCTTGGGAATATAAAACACTACTTTGTGTAAAGGAGAGTGGCATAATCTGATCCACAGATACGGAGAATTCGCTCAACAATTTCAAATATTAATCTAACCCTAATTCCAAATTGAATTGTAGAGCTGCAACGGAATCAGGACCTAACTGAATGTGGGAGCTTATAAGCAATATTGCTTATGCTTTTGATTTCTCGCATCTTGGTACAAGAATATGGATATATAATAGCTCGCTGTTGCCAGATAATCTATCAACTTGTATTTTTTTTCTTTTCTTTTCAAAGCAGAGTTGCTTATCATAGCAGGGTACAAGATTCTTTTTTGCATGATGTATCTATCTGTGACATTTTTGCCATTCAGAAGCAATGCTGACACACGCAGGAAATGACAGATAGCATTAATGTAATAAAAGAGTTAAATCAAAAACAAAGCACAGATGTATTTCTAGTTGTTTTGAAAGCACTGACCTAAGCATCTCTGCAGGATTATATTAGTAAAGTCTAAAAATATTTGGAGTTGAGCAGTGCTCTCTTGTAACAGGATAAAAGAGCTGACTTGTCATTGAATGCATTTGAGATGCCTTTATCTGGAGATAGTTTCATGCCAATTCATGAAAGAGGAATTTCTGAGGCCTTTGTCCATGACTGCTGAGAGGTATCAGGTGTAAGGGCTCAGACCAGCCTGCCACAGATGCAGAACTGTGGAGGAAAAAAAAAGGGGATGAGGAAAGAAAAAAGCAAGGAAGGAAGGAAAGAAAGAACGTGAGAAAGAAGAAGCAGCTAGAGAACCAGAAAGCAAAGGCTGTGTGTGGAAAAGCTTTAAGCAGCCCTTATATCCTGAATCTAAAGGTCAGTGTGTAACTGGACTAGTACAGGCTGCGAGGAGATGTGGTCACTGCCTGTGAATCTTTCTGTATTAAACTAAAATGAAAAATGAAGGGAGCTATGCGCAGAATTACATTCCAATTCTAGCATTGGGGTCTGAATTCTCTTCTTGGGATTAAGTGTCTTTCATTTATTTTTATTGATTTATTTTCATTTATTCCTCATTTATTTTTATGGCTCAGAAGACATGGAAGGTGCTTTATTGAGCTAACAGACGCTGTCCCATAGTCCTTGCAAATCAAAAGCTTGGTACCTGCAGCCCCGAATTACTGCAGTCTGCTCTATGCAAGGGGGAGTTCACTGTCTGTGTTATACTCCCATTGCACACAAGGGGCAAGGTTTAGGAAGCAATGTACATGCCATCCAAAAGGAGCATAAATATAGAGGCTTTACCCTTTTTCCTTTCTCCTCAGAATGATTTGGGATTTTTTTTCAGCTTTATTACTGCTGAAGAGACATGAGTGTGTTGCCGGTTGTGTTAACATCCACCTTCCCTTCCTCGTGTGCTCTGGCTAACACTGAAGGAATTAGCTGTCATCTAAACACTACTTCTACATGATTTATACATGAGCATGCTCTACCACAGCCTGCCTGTGACTAAATATCCCTGTATCAGGCTACGTTACGACCACTCTCATGCAACTGTTCACTTTGCAGTTACATTTTAATGAGGGCTGTGCTGGAATGATTGAAAGCACGTGTTGCCCATGCAGCAGCAAAAGGGCTACAGAAGTGAGAGGGGAAGTGTCCTTTTGCTATTGATTAGGACCGATTCTCCCAGATCCTAGTAGCGGTAAGATCCCGAGAGGTCTTGATTTCTGTCTCAATTGTTCTTTAAAGTCTGTGCTGTGATCTACTTTGGACATTATTATGTGTTTTTCAATATATTTGACTGTACCTAATTAATAACTGTCCCATAGTACATTGCCCCCTTCCACCAGCTACACCTTGAATCCATTGATATCATCTCCTTAAAAGTTTGAAACCCCCCAGTGACAGGAATATTAATGTGCCAACACTGTCATATCTATTTCAGCTCATACATTGTGGAAGAATGGCCTGGAAAAGGGGAAACTTAGAGAAAACCTAGGGCCTAAACAGAAGTTTTGGCATTACAGAAGCTTGCTTGGGGAGATACACAGCTGCCACATCCAGGATGGCTGGTATGTGCAGAATCTACCTCTCCATGATTCCCTTTGACAACACAATCTGCCCTCCTAGCACACATTGATAAGAGTAAAGGAGGAGTGGAGCAGAACGGAGACTCCACAGTTAAACTTTGCTGGCTTCCCTGTGGAGGGGATAATCTGATGGTGCTGTGCAGACAATGAGTGAATGGAGGGTGGAGTGGAGTGAAGACACCGCAAACTCCATTGTACTCCCTGCAGAGGTGGTAGCCTGATGGTACCATACAGCTAATGAGCCACATAGTGCGATGTCTGGTGCTGGGCCAACAATGGTGGCAGATCAGTCCCTTCCCATAGGCTTTGCTCAAACTTCTCCTTCTAATCTCATTATAATACCAATACACAACCTCATCCCACTGAGCATGCTCTCTAGATTTTCGATTAACTTGGAAGACTTCTTTAAATCAATGAATAACGAAAGCAAATATGACTTGAGTCACTCAAGCTCCACATGAATGTAAAAGAAAATATATAAAAGGTAAACTAGTAAGAGGGACAGTAGGAAGCAGCAGCAGCAGAAGAGAGAGGAAGACTCCATCGTAACTTCTGGGTATGTCGACGCGCTGATCCCCCTTTCCTCCCCTCTGGTCGGGACGCTGCCTGAGGAGACTTGGGACTGAGAGCCCTCTCCCATCTTCTGGGGTGAGTGATGATTGCACATTTGTACATCAGAGCTAGCTCAAAACCCCACACTGTAGTAGAGAATTTCCTATACTGACATCCGAAACCTGCTTTGGAAATGTTGCATCTGAATAAATCCTGCTGTTTGTGAACTCGACTACTTGTTTGGGGGGGTGGGCAATCAGACCTACAGTTGACAGACTGTTCATGAATCCAATACTGCCAGAGTCGAGCTTATAGTTGATCATACTATTTGGGAACTTGATTCGCTCCTAGGAAGGCGATTGGACTTACAGTCTACAGACTGTGAATCCGATACTGACTTGATATTTCCTACCCTCCCCGCCCTCGCCACCACTAGGGCTTTCAAACTGCAACATTCTCTGACAGGAGGAAACCCACACACACTAGAAGAAAGGGAAGGACATACACATTTTGTTGTCAATGAGCTGTCCCTTCCCATTTTACAGGGGCAGTTGCTTATTCAGCATAGAGTGGGGTTATTCTGTCCTTTTTTTTTCTTGTGGTAGAAGTCATAGATGGTCACTTTCTGAAGCAAAAAGTGCTGTGACCAGTTCAGTTATTTCTTTGTCAAGCTAATGTAAGTGATGCAGGAAAGTCTGAGGCAGGAGAACTTGAGAGAAAAGTGCTATTCTAATTGAAGTGGTTAATTGTACATTGGGACAAAACCCGCCAAGGACAGGGAAGATTCTCAGATGAACTGAGACATACAAAGACAATTGTAAATCTTTCTGAAACACTTGCTGTACCTCGAGGCAGACATTTTGTGCTATCTGCAGAAAAGATGGTGCAAATTTCATTGTTATGTATTATACAAGAATGCAGATTACAGCAGTGAATCCAGAAGGTTAGAGGAGCAAACTGCATCTAACCCAGGGACTTTTGTCTGAAGGACAAGGAGAAGTTGATTGTTTATGCAGGGAGTATCTGCAGAGAAAGCAGAGCAGGCAGGGTAAGCCTACAAGCAGGGGAAAGGGTTTGGAGAAGACGGACTAGAACCAGCACACACACAGGTCTGAAAGGTGCTGTAGATCTGCTGTGTCTGACCACTCAGATATGGCTCAGGTTGCATGATTCTCTTCTTGAATTAAAATCTCTGAATTATTCCACCTGAAGACAGAAAAATATGGAAGACAGTCTTTCTGTAGGTGGCAGAGTGTGTCTTACCAGATTAATTTTGTTCTGGTGCCTTTCTTTGCCTTTTTTTTAAATAGAAATAACACACATTTCTTGGAGTTGTACATAATCTTGCTTACTAAACACATTTCCTACTGCGACTTTATGAGACATGAAAAGCCCAGCTGAGAGAAAAAAAAAGACATTAACAATGCAGACAAGAATTACTTGCAGGAACACCTTGCTGAAACACTGGTAACACATCAGTGCATAGCTGGAGGCTTCAGGATTGCTTTTGTGCAGAGCTCACAAAAGCCATATAGCCAGAACTGCCCTCTGGAAACATAAACCCAGTAAAAAAGGCTCGTAAGATCAATTTTTACTGTATTCACATCTGTGTGTTTATAAATCATTTCCAGATCTTTACCTGAGCAACTTCAGAATCAGCAAAGCTTTGGATCATAAGTAGTCCATGACAGTCAGTTCCTGAGCTGAATATTTTACAGTGAGTTTCCCTATTTCAGAATACGTTAGCTGTATGGAAGAACATACCCAAACTCACCTGCTGATCTTCAGTGTGGCCCTGAGTGTTTAAACTACTGCTAACTCAGTAAGGAATGGACAACGTGACATGCTATGAAAAACACTGACCTGTTCAAAGCAACACAGTGAAAAATATAACTTATGTCAGTATGTTGGAACATCATGCAAAGCCTGGTGAACTTTTATATGAACTGCAGAGGTTCTGGAAACACTGTTAGGAAGTCTTTGAGAAACTCACAGGGAAAATGAGACAGCAGTAATTCCCCGGGTTGGTAAGGAAATGCACATGCCCTCTTGAATATCCATCTAGCCTGGAGCACACAGACAAAATTTCATGAATAATAAATAATAGGGATAACAACAAGTACAACCAGAAAATGTCAGGACATGGTGAAACATAACAGAGTAAAGGACAGAAAAGGTTAAACTGACAATAGTCAAGTTAGAGTCAAGTTAACAAAATTTATTTTAAAATGGAGAAAATTTCGTACCTGTGGAATGTGCTTTGCAATTCTGCCCCTTCCAAAATAAAATAAGACTTACTTACACATTTTGGGGCTTTTGGGATCTACACGTAATGAAGTGAAAACGAAGATGGCTGCTTGGCACCCACCGCTCCCTAAAAGGTCACTTTTTTTTTCCGGCACCTTTTTTTAGGGTGGATTTTAGGGCAGGGCTAAGATGTCTAAATATAGACATGGAGTGCTAAATGCATGCATGAAGTGTTGAACCTTGGCAAGAAGTGCAATTTGAGCTGTTTCAGAGTATTTTGCTGGTCCCATCTTCTCAGAAGTGTCCCATTGTAGGGCTTGAGTCATATCTGCTGACCTCCCTGTGGATAGCCTGATTATGCAAAAGGTTTAAGGTATGCCACCCAGATTTGGGATTTCTTCACTGTGGCACAGTTGCTGGCATTTCACCACTCTGTCTTCATATGAGATAGGCATGACAGCACTTCCTTATCTCACAAAAGTTCTAGAAGCATGAACATACTCGGATAGCTACGAAGAGGTTCAAATAACAAGATCTTGACACTTTTGATTCCCTTGATAGATATATTTTAGAGCATTATTTCAATCTATTTTTTGTGGTATTGATGAGAACAGAGCCCCTCCCAAGGCTCTCACAATCTATGAAGATAAATTGCATATGAAGTGAAAGCAGTCAGCTACAGTTATTGTGGTGAATGAAATGCCTCAGAGATTTCTTTTTTCATGTTTTTTTTTTTCATGTAATTGCTTTAAGTGTTTGTTTTATTAATTAATCCAACTAGTATACAATATTTAGTGTTTTTACAGCTTTTAACTAACTCCCATTGCAGTATTGCCCTGAGATTGTTAAATGTGCTCAGTGCCTTTTTAGGAACTGGAAAACTGTCAGAGATTAAATCTTCTCAAGGTATTACAGTGAAACAAGTGACTTCCTATATGATTAGAAGAAATTATTCTCTCCTGTCCTATTCTAATGTTTCACTACACAAAACTTTAAGAAGTAGCAATCTCTATTTAGTAAAGTAGATACATGTGCTTTTGAGCATGTGCTAAGCAATAGAAATCAAGCATTTACTTTATCTTAACTGTATTTATGTCCCCTTTCAAGAGCAGTTACCAATTCAGATTCCTGCAACCACATGCAAAGTATAGGCAGTGATACAACTGCATTTTTTTGGCTTGAGTGACTTACTTGCATTGTTGTCTAACACACTTAATGGAATCCAGAGACTGCCTTCTTTTTTTCAAAGAATTTGGTTTAGCTGTCAGTAATGACAGTTTTTTTTAAAGGAATCATTTATAGAACCAAGCCCCTTGCTTTATTTTCCAACAGATGAATTCACTCAAAGAGAAACATTTGGAAAACAAAAGTACTTAAAACTAATTTCAGCTCAACACCCATCTACCATAAGACTCAAATCCACAAGGCATTTTGGTCTTTCATTTTCCCGGATCTGAACAAGATGCTCAAAGACATGCTCAAAGATCTGGCCTAAATTTTGCCCTTAAAACGTGTCAGGAAAGGTCACCCTCTTTCCCCACATAGTCTTTTTGAAAATAAGATTTAATTGGTAAGGGACAGAAACTATGTAATCACTTTCTTACCATTCACTTAAAAAGTAAATGCATGCCTGAATAATCTGCACTACACGTACCTTGATAAGCATTAACTTTTATTCTTGTCTTCTTGGTATTCTTTTCACAGAAGAGGATACCAAAGCCTGTAATATGTTGCCTAGGATAACTGGACTATTTGTATAGCTTTGGCTTGGATTTTATTCATTGCTTTTTTAGAATGAGACCTAATATAGGTCTCATGTTAGTTTGGCATGTAGAAAAGCACACTATCAGCACAGTTTACAGTCTCTTTCCCTTGAGAATTATATGCTGAATGTAGCTAGGCCTATCTCAGTGTAGACCCCCCAGCTAGCACAGATGCAACAGCCCATCCGCTCAGATCTCCTGTCCTACAGAGAGATGTCATTTACTAAAGGTATTGATAAAGGGATCACAGCATCAAAACTCATTTATTGTTTATGTATGTGATCTGAGCCCTCTCCCTCCAGCTGAAATCACCGAGACCCAGACAGGGGGACTGCCCAGAACATAGCTAGGATCAGAAAGTTGAATGGATAATGTTTGCTGCGTGGCTCATGATTATTTTTTTAATTATTGTTTACAAGACATGAGCTAAAGTTGCACGAGCGCCCTTCCTTTGCACAGAGATGAGCTTTTTATTTCTGTTAACACCATTTAAAGACCTGAGAAAGTCCCACAGGTGGGAGTAAAGTTATAAGGGACCTACGGCTCTTAGCAGATTTAACTGTGCCGTGACGGAACAGACAACACTCATATTCTCTGGAAAAGTAGATAACCAAATTATATTTAAAATAACCTGGATTCAGAGCCTTACCCCAAGTTACACAAGGAAGTCTGTGGCAGAATCAGGCCTCAGAGTATAAAAGCAGCAGTACATCTAAAGAGAGTATCTCCTGTCTTGCCATTCGCCTTTTCTGTGACTTCCATCTTCTTCTTGAATCTTCTTCCCTGTAACATATGCGTCCTTCTAACTGGTGAGAAATGAGAAAGTTCACCTGTGGAGACCTTCATCAGTTGGGGAGATTGATGATATAAATATTATGTTCAGCCCTGAAAGTGGCTGAACGTGGCCTTTGTGACCTTGAAATTCTTTCAGCTCTTCCTGCTCTGAGAGGCCAGTCAAGATCTCCCACAACTAAGTGTCAGTCTGCCCCACAGCTGTTCTTTTTTTTATACATAAGGCTCGAGGTTAAGCCATTATTAGTCCATTGAATTCTAAGTACAGTACATGCAGATGGGATCAATTAAATAAATCCACTCACAGTCTCTGTGTCGGGGTTTTCTTCATTTTTAACAGCTTTCAGCTCTGGCAATGTGTTCAGAACTGGCTTTTTTTTCTTCTGTCATTAAATGTTAGTGTAATTTTATTACTAGAGCTTCAACTGTTTTCCAAAGATTGGAGAAAGTAGTATCCTAATTTGACATGGAAAGAACAGAGATGCAGTGATCAATAGCAATGTTCTTATTATACAGTAAAGCAAACCTAAATAAAGCCTCCATTCCTCTATGGGAGAGGGGTAAGGCTGTGACATTTCCCTCAACAAGTGAAAACCCTCTGGGAACATTTTGTTTTAATGTAATGACCTCAAAAATGTGGACATGAGAACCATCTGCCTCCAGAGAGGGAGAGTCAAAACACTGCAGCCAATCCTGAGGAGAAAAACAATTAACCATAATAAAAACAACTAGATTACTTTTGCTTCTAAAACATATTCGGCCTGGATTATGCCAGCTTTTCGAATGAATGTGTATTTAGGTACGCAGTAGTCACACACACTGTCTTATAAGTGAATGATAGGCTCTCGTTATTACAGGAATGCTGAATTTGTGTGAAAACTAAGGGCAAATGCTGCCTATTAAGGAGTAGGGCAATGTGTTATCAGTTACACAGTGTACAGAGGAAGGTGACAGCGTGAACAATGAAAATGTCTTACACATGGAAGTAAAGATATATACATTTAATAGCTTTACACTTTTTTTTAGTCTCTTGTAAGCTCCAAGTGTGAAAATTCAGGGGTATAATCTCTATGCCCACTACATAACTACATTCCGCATTAGAAAGTGTCACATCTGATAATGCTTCCATGGCATAGAAATTATTTTCAAAAAATTCAGGAAAAGTTCAGACTAATTTATTTGGGCTGAAAAGTAGGAAAAACAAAGATCCTGAGATTTGCTTTTGCAGTCATAGCAAACTGACAGCAGGCTAAGTGCATTCAGCAGTAATTGCAGTGAGATACTGAACTTCTGTGCTAATGATCCCTTAAATTAAATTCCCATGTGACCTACCGTATGGCTAGGTGTGCAGTTTCTGTGCTTGGTTACTGCCTTTTCCTGGAAGCAATGACTAGCCTCTGGGAAATAAAAAGCTGAATGGTCAAGGACAGTAAAATCACACTAAGACAAAATGGAAGAAAGAGTCTTTTATAAAAATAAAACAAAATGGAGCAAAACCAACCAACCAATCAGCCAACCAAAAAGCATTTTGCATCATTTTCTATGTTTCAGGGGAAAAAAAGAATGCTTGCAAAAAGTCAGATCTCTTCTCTAAAACAAATTTCACTGACTCAGTGTGTGTGCAAGAGGGGGAATTGACTTAAGCAATGAGATGATGTCATAGATGAACAGGATCTGTGCTACACATTATTTTATATGCCTACCAACTATCCTATCTGTCCTTTCCACTCTCCCCCATAAAAGCATTTTATTAAACAAATATTTTTTTTGTATGTGTGGTTTTTTTGTTTGTTTGTTTTGTCCCTAAAAGTATTATCCTGCTCATAATATTTCATCAGTCTTCTAAGGCATTGCCCCATTTTCCTTCTACAAAGATTACTTTCTGTAGTACATACGCTGCTATCTTAAACTGTCAGTATCAGCCTGATAGAAAACAGGATCCTGTGAATAATGGTAATCCTTTGAGGGATGTAGGAACTCTATTCTTTAGGATGGAAAAGTCTCCCAGCTTTCACTTCAAAATGGGAGGTGATGTCATTAGGAATGCTATATCCCTGATAGAGAAATGCATTGCATATATCATCCGTGTAGATCATTGACATTTCTATGCATAAGCATCTATGCAATCACAGGGCATGTGCACCACACACCTGTAGTTGAAGAGGCTGCAAACAAGCAGCCAATTGCTCAAAGAGAAACACTTTTTTTTCACATACAGTTCTCCAGTGTCTGTAATATTCAATCTTTCCTGTCCATAACAAAATACATGAATTTCCTGCTCATTCTACACATACCTGGCACTTGGCTTACTCTTGTACCAGCATACATATGCCCAGTATCCATCCATTGGATGCTTCCTTCCTGCCTTCATTTTTCTTGAATCCAGATTGGTTCCCCACAGACACCTGCAATTACATGCAGTGACACAGCCAAGTTATGACAGTATAGAGATCTGCTTTAATGCTCTCTGCTGGGTCAGCAGAGTAGCAATTCTAAACAGATTTTGCTTAATTTCTCAGAGGAGTCTATCAGAAACAAAATCTGCACTTCCCAAGGTTGCTACATATTGCTCCGTTATTCCTATTAGTAAGTATTATGCTGAAAAGCTGCTGATTGGCTCTTGGTTTACACTGCATGTTCTAGATCCTCCCAGTTGTTAACTTCAGAATAATTTGTCCACTAGTTTATAAAATAGATTAGAGCATTTGTACTCTGATATAGCCTGAGTTTTTCAGTTACATATTTTGAAAAAGATTTTAGCTAGGGCTGATGTTTCACCCTTCAAGATCAGTGGTCAGTCCACTGATCAGGCAGCAGTCCAGGATGGCATTTGGGAATGGCCACCTACAGTCACTGGTGCCTTGTGCTAGTAACATATTCCCAATGCACTGTCCTGGCAGCAGAGATCCTTATGTCACAGACTGTTTTGCCTGTAGATTAAATGCAATAGACGAGTTCTTAGGATGTTCGATGACTTTTTTTTTTTTAATCTCAACCAGTGCTTAATTACTGTATTATGACCACATATGACCACATGTTGTTCCTCCCTCTCCATTCAAATTCCCTGTGTAGCGTGTGTCCATGTGATTTCTCAGAAAAAAACAAATACATTTAAACTCCCTGGACCTGCATTTGGGCCCTGATGGAAAGGCCTGGATCCTGTGTTCAGTCTCCAGCCAACAGAAGTTACTGTCTTTACTCACAAACATTCAGTGAAGAACAGAAAACATACAGAAAAAGCTTATTTTATGTCACATTCAAAATGTTATAGAAAACAAAAATTGTCTGTTTAGTCAGCATGAGCCTTCAGGCAAGATCACCAGAGATGTCTGTTTTGTTAATGTCTATCATTCCTAAACATATATATTCATAAAGTTGGTGAAATTACTTTCAGATTTTTTTTCCTTCTTAATAAAGCATGGCCTATTTACAATAGCAAAGCTTGCTTATTAGACTTGAAGTGTTTTGTTTGCTTGTTTAGGTTTCAGGAGGTTGTTTGGAGAAACTGAGAGCAGCCTGCTTTTGATTAGCATAGCTAAGAGGTAGTTTTGTTTAATGAAATGATTAATTGATTCAGCCAGGTATGCAGCCACTCAAACAGCTGCTTCAATAGCTACAAGGATTCTCCTTCAAATAAGACCTTGCCTCACTAACATGAGGCAGTCCCCATGGATACATGTTAATTATAAAGTTGATAGGTATACAAAAAGATAGCTAATGCTGTTGTTCATTTGATTAATGAAAGTTTTTGAAAAAAGATAAAAAGAGATGGAACATCATTAGATAAACAGATAAGTCTTGGCCAGGTTCTGGTGTAAGTCCGTTTAATCTATAGAAAATAATATTTTCCTCCCAGATAACACCTACAAGGGAATTAGAACATAGCTGCTTAATTCCCATAATAAACAGTGTTCAAAAATAGTTGAATTAGGAAATTGCAAGCTACAGTTTAAGAGAACCTTCCATCTGCTTTGTAATAATTTTATGCTTTTATTTTCTTGTATTTTAGTTATGCAAAAACACCTGAAAATTAAGAGATGTAGGAGTATAGAATTTGGAAAATACCAGCAAGATCATAGCATAGCAAAAAAATAATAATAATAATAATAATAATCTAAATATCTAACTGTTTAAAATCCCAGAGGTGACTGAATTTGAAATACATATAGTCCCAAAGCCAATGTTACAGACTACAGATACCTTCCAGGTCATCACAGACCGAGAAACTAAAGCTACAAATTCTGTGGTGAATGGGAAAAGGAGATCTATGCATAGTATGAAACGTGACACAAAAGAATAATAAGAAGAGATATATACATCAAAATATAAGACAGCACTGAGGATATTGTAGCAGACAACAGAAGAGAGTGAGTGAAGTGTCACAGGACCCTGTTGAAAACGAACATCTTCCCGATAAAAGATTCAGAACAGACATGGAAGAGAGCAATAGACAAAAAGCCTCAAGATTGAGTCCTCAAAGCAGAAGGAATATGATATCCCTACTTTCAGGAGTAAAAAGACTCTTTTTTTTTCCCCCCCTAATCTATTCCTTGGTATGACAGTAGATTGTCTGATTTAACACATCACCATTGTCATTACAGCTTGTCACAATATGGAAGTCGGATTTTTGAAATGAATATTTACATTCAAATCGGATAAAGGAGAGGTGAAGGAGTTTGTCACAGATACCAGAATAGACGAATGGTTAAAAAGACAAAGGCTTCAAAGACTGTACATTGCCCCAAGCAGGTTTTAATGAATTTTATTGTGGTTCAGTGAATCTGGTTTGCTTTTAATGGTTCATTTGGCAAGTTGTTGCTCCAGTGATTTGTAATAATAATGTCACAATAATCTTTTAACCGAGTACAGTTTTGTGATTTTACAGGATTACTCTGAAAGTGATTTCTCAGTTTGGTGAAACTGGAAAATGTCTTTTGTGACATGTATCATACTGAGGACCAAGATGGTAAGAGTCACTCTGAGGAGAAAAAGAAGAAATTCTCTTGCACTCAGATGAGGATTATTTTGAAATGATTACACCAGCTGAGAGCAGAATATTGCTAACAGATAAAGAGAACATTTGCTTCTCCCTTTGGAGGGACTTCAGTTTAAAATTTTTCATCGTTATTGATTACGTCAATATTCTTTTTTATTCAACATTTTAATTTTTAGTAGACTCAGTTTCCTAGTCCTCATTCCAAATAGTATTTTGACTCCAGATATGTCTTAGTTCATGTACCAAAGTAATAAAAAAACTACTAACATACTACTTTAAAGTTAAGAAATGATAAAATGCATTTGAGACTAAAAATATATCATTATAAGTCATAATATATTTATGTATAAATATGCATTATTTTCATCATGAAGCATAAATGGAATTCTAGAAATATAACCCTAATTTAGGGAAAAAAAAATATGCTGTTTAGATGACTTTTTAGCTGTGCAGTCCAATAACTATGCCTTACTTTTTTCATCAGCTGCAATATTCTTGCTGTCACTCCACATTTCTAGAAAGGTATTCAAGCACAGGATAGCACATTGTTCTTTGCTATTATTTTTCAGGTGTAACTGTAAATGGAAAAAATATTTTGAAGCAGATAGATAGAATATGCCTAATAAAAAGGTGAAATTTGCAGCTTGGGAGAAGGAAATGAATGGAAGTAGAGACTTTGCTAAGTATGTTAAAGCATGATCTGTGCAGACAACTAATTGCACACTGAACTTGGATCAAGTAATCCTGTCAAAGTAAATGGAAGAACACACAAGGTATAAAATCAAACCTTTGTTCAAGTGCATACAGTAGGCTTCAATTGCAGGGTAAAGACCTGAAGCTTGTTATGAGATTGCTAGTTGTCCCATTCATTTCAAGGACTTTATTTACATACATAACTATATGTATAAAGTAGCTTACAAAATCAGGACTCGAAGGTAATGAAGTAAACCTGGGTACAAGAAAGCTCTAAACTTTCTGTAGGACTGTGATTTATGATTCAATATAAGCCCATTGCATTTTGTGGTACCTTCCAATATGGTTTATTCAATTGATATACCATACATTTTTTGATGAATCAGATCTTAGTGATAAGATTAACCCAAGTATAATATCTTTTAAACATGAGGTAGTACTTTAATGCACACCACTGCACCCAAAGATCCTGGGAGTTCAGCTGGTCCCCATGCTTCTCACAGTCTGACTTCTTACATTATCTTTATTCTGAAGCTTTGTGGAAAAAATCTTAGCAGACCTGTACAAAAATCTATAAATAAATGCATTTACCCATTCTCTTCCTATATGTGAATAAAAGAAGGAAGTCTGTGACCTCAGAACAACAACCTTTGTCTTGTTCAGTGACAATATTTTCTTCTTTTAGAAAGGTTGTTGGGCTGTTTCACTGTTACAGAACAAAAGTAAGTAAGTCCATATTTTCATTTTATGCTATTTGGTAGCAAATATTAGAAGTACCAAATCAAAAAGTATTCAGTTAATCTGTAATGCTTTGCGTCAGACATGTGGCATGGAGCCACAGACCATGGCTTATATTCACTGCAGCCAAGCAGGTTTTGCCTAATAGATTGTGAATGGGTATGGTGTATTGTTGAAAGTTATTAGCTTAAAGAAAAAAACTCATCAAATAATTGCAATTCATTGGGATCTGATCTAAAGCACTGTGTTGGGTAACGGCTGCAGGGAGGTCTGTCAGCACTGTTTTAATGAGGGCCTGTATAAACGTAATACTGAGATAACCAAATCTTTCTGAAGTGTTGAATAATAGCAAATATTTTGAGGAGTCTATATATAATGCTGGACAAGGAACAAGTGAAAGGAATAAAATTGTGCCTTCTTTCCTGGTCAGAAACTCGTCTGTGCTCACAAAGAGTTGATAACCAGAGAGCTAGTAAATGATTGCAGTTTCTGAGCCTTGGTAAGGACTGTTAGCCAGAGCATCTTTCTAGTGAAAAAAAAAAAAAAAGGATTTAAAAGACATTTATTAATATCTGATAATACTTTTTACTCAAACATTCCTAAACTCTACTAAACAGTTTGGCTCACAGTTGTGACGGGAATGGCATGATAGTCAAATGCATGAGAATGTAGAGATTAACAGAAAAAAAATGTGTAATGTCAAAGTGGACTGTCCCAGTTTGAATAGTGTTGAATCTGATGTTTAAAAACCAACAGTTGCATGATGGTTATCATCCTTGCAAGAAATTGCAACAGCCAGGAAGAAAATTTACACCCCTGAAATCTGCAGTCATCCATTTCTTTCTGTTAAAAACTGTTTTATATGTCTGGGAGACAAATGCTCATGATCCTTTCAAACAGTTTTCATGTGAGCGGGCTGAGCAGATATGGAGCGAAGAATCTATTGCTGCTTTAGTAGGTTTTTCTCCCAAAAAAACAGTGTAGGAAAAAGTCTTCTCTGTCATCCCTATAGATATCTTATTATTTTCTTAAACTTTTTAAGGATTTCTTCATTTCCCTTCATACCTCTGCAGATTTTCTCTTACAACTGCCAACTAACTTGCACTCAGGGACACAGGAGCAAATTTTCTCTTTTGCAAATACTTGTTAACGCTTTCACTTAAAGCAGTCTGTGAACCCTCGGTGCTCCTAACATTTTTGTCAGTCTCTGATCTCCTCAGAGGCTCTCTGCCTTCAGTGGGCTTTCCTTTCTAACCATGCCTTTGGATGATCTCCAACCAGCAAGCTATGGCAAACTGTCTTCCTCAGGATGAAGTGGCTCTACCTAAACCTAATCAAATCAGCAGACAGGACTATTGTTGTATTTCCCATAGGCTACCCACTACAAATGACTGCTCAGGGATGTAAGCCACTTGCAGATGAGTTATTTGCTTCTTTACTCACTGAGATTGTTTCTTTCTAAATGGTCTATTACTTTTTCCTTCAAGCAAATAAAAGAAAACCACACAGGGAATTTTGTTTGTGGATACAAAGAAATGTTTCACAACAGATGCTAGGATGGAGTTTAGAATTAAGAAACAGTTATTTCAATAGTTGCCCAGATGCAATAGAGTATACAAATACGTATTAACACCAAGTTAGCCTACAAATGCGTAATTTAATATGCTTTATAAAGTGATTGTGTGTTAGATCATTAACAGTTCTTTTGTACAGAAAATAAATTTCAATTTCAGTTTTATCAAAACAGCCAAAGTTCAGAGAAACAAAATTTCTTAACAAATGACCGTTGACTGGCATGAACTCCTGATATCGTTGTCTGCACAAGATTCAACCACAGTTAGTCTATGAATAAATTGTCTGCTCTGACAATTTTTCTTTAAATACATTCAGATTAAAAAGTCTATATCTAGCAGAAAGAAAGATATATAACTACGCCGCAAAAAGACTTCACTTATAGAACAATCTGCCAGTGGCCAACCTATCTCTCTGAACCACATTAAGCTTAATGATAGATGCTAAATGGTTACCCCTGAGGAAAGAGGTCTCTGTTCTCACTTGAAGAATGTGGACTTCTAGTGTGGGAAGTGACTGTAGAAACAGCTTTGTAGTATTCCTTCATTATTGCTAAATAAGAAAATGGGCTCTTATTGCTGTGCCTCACTCTTGTTCTTTTTTTGCTGTTGAAGTTACATAATGCAACTGTAACTGATGCTTTTGAAAACTTGTCTAAAACATCACTGCTGACTAAAATGGACAATGTTGAGTACTGAATAAAAGTGAGTTACAATTAGTTTTAGAAAAGAATAAGCTATGCCTGCAGCCAGCAGATAATTTACATTTGCACAATCACATTTTCCACTAAAAGAAATACTATTTGCCTGGTGTTGTGTGAAAGGTCCAAATGAGGAAAGCAATGAGACTTATAATATGCATAGGAATGTAGAGATTGTCAGCATTAACTCAGACATGTCTCCATGTCTCTGCCAAGGAACAGAGTGCACCAACAGCAACTTCTGGAACTTCTGCCCCCAAGAAAATGAGGCCAGCTACAGCAGCTAAAATTTGGCTCTTTCTTCTGGCACAATTATGTCAACATACAAAAAATCAAGCCTTTGAAAAGAACTACACAAACAGATCCTTACTTTATTTAATCTATCATAAATTTAGGTACTTTTTACCACAGATCTAAATTACAAACACGAATAGAAACCAAATTTTGTTGAATTCATGCAATGTTCCTATGACACTCTGTATGTAAAGTCAAAATTTTGAAGTAAAGTAGTAAGGGTAGAAGCCACAAACTATTATTCTACAGTGTAGTAGCGTTTACTCTTAATAGGGGTGCCAGTGTCTTTTAGTGCTATTAAAAAGCCTTGAAAGTAGAATTTAAGGAGTATATAAAATTTACAGAACAATTTCAGACAGCTATGTGGAACCTTGATAGCTCATCTTGTATTCCATCTTTATTAGAAGGGAATCTTTAACTATGGAAAGGCCTCTCCTCTCATATCTGCACAGATAAATTGAATTACTATCGTATGGAATTGATTTGGGCAATATAAGAAACAAGACAGAATATGACTCTCATAACATAACCCATTAGAGAGTTAGGCAATTATTGTAAGACAATGAAGTAGGTTCCCCCATCGCATCCTGAGTCATCTAATTTTTAGGGACAGTCTGGTGTTGCTCATACAGCATACAGAAACACTAGTGTTATGGTGCTGGGACAGAACATTTGGTTGCTTATGTTTTGCTCATGCCCATTCTCAGCTGGCCACAGCAAGCAGCTGCATGAATGCTGGTTTTATCTCTCAGTTCTAGGAATGGCCTTCAATGTCTTTTCTTAAGCCTGCATGGGACTGTAGATACCAGGGACTTGAGTTTTGAAAATACTTTGCTATACCATACCAGTACTAACGCCAAAATCTATTGGATATTTCTGTTTAAATCCTGGAGAGAAAAAAAAAGTTTTAAAGTTTATGAGATCTCTGGTTTTTTGCCCTGAAACCACATAGGGATGAATGTACAGAAGCTACAAGGTAACAATGCTATATTCCAAAAGGCAAAGATCAGGGAATTCTCCTTGCATAGGTTCAAGGCAGATTTTTTTTTATGTTTTCTGAGGAAGAAAAGAAAAGAAAAGAAAAGAAAAGAAAAGAAAAGAAAAGAAAAGAAAAGAAAAGA
>JAUBNY010000289.1:27949-59222 GCA_032275445.1 Crypturellus soui
AGGAAAGGAAAGGAAAGGAAAGGAAAGGAAAGGAAAGGAAAGGAAAGGAAAGGGAAGGAAAGGGAAGGAAAGGGAAGAGAAGAGAAGAAAGCTTATATTGAAAGAGTGATCTGAATTAAGGTGTTTTGCAGGAGGAATGTAAGGAAAAATAGATGTCAGAGGGAATGGACAATCTCAAGCCCAGAAAAAAATAAGTGAGGCTCTCCTGAAAAGCTAGTCTGTTTGTTGCTCTTCATCTTTCCATGGCTTCCAGGATGTGTGAACTGCTTTAAGAGAATGTGTGAACAAGAGACCAAAATAGCAGCCTGTACATGCAGTAGAGTACAAATGTTTTTTTCCTGTTCATATAAAATAGATCTCTGAAAGAATTTAGTCATAAGAGCTTGGACTAGGGTTCATCTCTTCCATCCTTCTGCATAAGGAGAGTAAAATCTGATTTTAAGGAAGAAGAGATTAGGCTGATTTCAGTGACATAATAAGATTAAGGAAGAGTAATCTGGTGCATCTCTATTCCTCTAAAGGCCTATATGATACTACAGAGTGCCTTCACATGAGGGAGAGACCAGCCTAATAGTCTGTAATGACAAAAGTGCAGGTACTACCAGGTGTGCTAATTTCTTGCCTTATATAAACTTGCAAATACCTTTGAAGATTGCTATATTATTTTCCTTAAATATTCAGCAAAACATAGTTCTTTCCATAGTTCTCTTTTTCCTGATGTGCCTTTAGTTTTTAGGAACACTTGTCATGTTGTATAATGCTTATAAAGCTTTCTTGACTTCTGGTGTCTCATCCTAAAAGTTATGTGTGGGTATACATACTTCATATCCTCCTAATGGCCTTGAAAAGACAACCATCAAGTCATTTAAACTAAAAAAATCAGCTGAGCTTCACTGTTCAAATACAAATTGATTAATACCTTTGTAATGACAACAAAAATATCAAAGAATCAAGAGGATATGTTTTAGTTCTAATCAAGCCTAATATAGCCACAGGCTTAAACATCTGCACAGGGATATTTTATTAAATAACCCAAACTGAAGCATAAATAAGAACAAAACAAGCATGTGACACTGCCTACTTCCAACAAACTAAACAAAAGAATAAGAAAAAAAACAATGTATTCTGAATAAACTTCATTGTTCCATTAAGCTTGGAGCACAAGTCTCCATTGTATAGTTTTGATGAACACTTGGGAGAGCAGGTCCTTTGGGCTGTGCCAAGTTATTCCTTCTCTTTTTTCATAACTGACCAATCCAAACTGTAACTTGGCAACATCTTCACCTCCTGTGCAAGTGTAGGTATTACAGGTGCCAATTTTGGATTTCCTATATAAAGAGCAGAAAAAGGAAATTACGAGAGTGGTTAGCTGGTGTGAGTTGCATTTCCCTCTAAGCATTCACAATGGACAGCTGGCATCGGAACAGTGCATCTCAAAATAATACTTGTGAGGACACAGTAGCGTGAAGATGGGCACACTCTAGATGAGATGAGTTTTTTTTTTCAGTCAGGGTAGCTCAACACTGTGACATTTCTGATTTTGTTTGCCGTTGAGGACTTGGAAGAGTCTCTCATGTTTTAGGGAAAAAAATGTACCGATTATTATCTAAGCGTCAAGCAAAGCACATCTATTCTGAAGTAAACATGTTTTTCAATTGCTTAGCCTTCCTTGCTGAGCTGACCTTCCAAACTGCAATACTGCCAAATTAGGCAATCTAACTTTCAACAATGATTCCTAATCATGCAGTGAAGAGATTATTTCACATTGGTTTTAATATCTACAGAAACAGCCCATCTAATCAGCCAGGTTGTACCATCCAGCACATCTGATGACCTTAATTCAATATCTCATTCTAGCCCTTGGGTTATTAGCAAATAGCTGTGACTATAAGTGAATGAAACTGTTTCCAGGAGGTTTTGCTCATTAGCCATTCCAAACTTTCTTTTCTCATATATTTTTTTCTCCTTGTAGAGGCTTATGTGTCTACCTTTTTCAGTAAGTTGAAATCAAGGCAGAAATCAGTGATAGCCTGGTTAGGGAGAAGGTCTGAAGACTACTCATGTAGGCTTATAATTTTAGTACTGTATCAATCGAGAGATTTAGTAGGGCCTTTGCAAACGTTGGAGTTGATTTATCTAAAAAGTTAAATTTTGTTCCCTCTAGGTCTCATTCCTGTAAAATCTTGAAATATGTTGCACTTAGAAGATGTAAGAAGTTTCAGGAATGGCAAAGGAATTGTATAGATTATTGCAGAAATTAAGGTCTTTATTAAACTTTTTCCAAAGAAAATAGAGCCAGTAGGCCAGTAGATATACATGGCTCAGCTAATAGAAAGCACACAGGACATACAATATTTTGAGATAGTGTTTTGCTAATCAGGTTATCACTATTGAGAAGCACTTCAGCATATGAGTCACCCACTCACGTTCCTGATATTGTGATCTAGGAAGGATGTGATGAGCTTACTCACAGGTTGCCACTGTTGAGATAAGGAGGTCTTTCAGGTAGAGAGCTCTATTTATGCACCTGCCATCTCTGTTCCTGGCACTCAGCCCACAGGGTGCCACCAGCAGCAGAAACTAGACAAGTTCTTTTAGTTTTCTTATGCCTTAAGCAATGGACTGTAGCCACCATCTCATTTTCACAAGAGGTGCTGGCTGTTGTAGGATGGTAACATTGCTCACTGATATGCGAGTTCAACCAGCAACATGAAAAGTAATGGCTTATCTTCTGTAACATTCCTTTAAGCCACTCAGTTCCTAGAATCTAATAGGTTATTTTATTTTAAGATATAATCACATTCTGGGTGCAGAGGGAAAGAATAAAATTAGTGGATTTTTAAGTAGAATTATTGTTTAACTTAAAAAAATCTTATTCTTCAAGCAAAACCACATTCCTTTAGTCTTCTGGACAAGAAAGTACATAGCTTCAAAAATAATCAAGAAGACATGTATGGGATACAGTAATTTACATAAAAGATTGATTTTGCATGGATAAATGCGAAATTACATGCTGTCCTTGAAAAGTTTTCTGGATAACAACTGTAAGGAAAGATGCAGAGAAATACAGAGATTCAGCATACTCTCTATAGAAAGGTGTAGTATCATACCACAGTATCTGTAGAAAGGTATAAACTTATCTGGATCAGACTTTCCTCTGAAAATCCTTTGGGGGTCTCTGAGAGCAGCCACCATATATTGAAAAGCGATACATCTTCTTGTCATTTCTAATGCTGGAGTTGTCTGAAGTCTTGCACATTCACTGGCTGAACACCTGCCCCCTAGGTGCCTGATCACAGAGAAACTTGAGAAGCTGGAAAAATCAAGTAAAGCAAGCAGTGAGCTCTCAATCTTTGGAAAATCCTGGATCAGTTAGGCAATATTACACTGTGGCCATGATGTGCCTTGTTTTTGTTTGTGCTCCAGTCAAAATTTAAGGCAGTTTTGAGTTGCAGCATAGCAAGCATAAAATAAATACAAGTCACCAGAAGAACAGCAGGTAAGGAGAAAAGGCAAGAGCAACTGTCCTCAGAAAGGGAAGAAATTAAACATCCTTTCTATGTCAGGCAAGGACATCAATGGAAAGCTCCCACATCTATTAATATGCAAACCACACATACAAAATTTCTGAACTTCCAAACACCTCATGCACGCAGGCAGTCTATTCAGGTCCCAATATCTCCATTTCCTGTCCACCCACCCCATCAAAATATCTTTTGCCTCAACAGAAGAGGAATAAAAACACCAGTGACTCTGTTCTCCACTATCAGCAGATCAGTGCTGATTGTAAAACTCTTTGGGGGATCTTGCAAGACTGTGATTGTAAGCAGGGTCAGGTGCTGGCTTGCCATGAGCAGCCATAAGCACATGAAGGCAAAGCCCTGGGATGCGAGCAGGTGTGAGCACAGCTGAGACACCCATGCTTTCTCTGGGGACATAAAGCCAAATGAAGCAATATTTTCCCATCTATGGAGCTGAAGAAACTGGAGAAGGATTCTCAAGCAAAAGCAGAACTGTACACTGAAGAACTTACTCGGAAATTTGTATCAAAATATATGTGTTTGTAGGAAGCTTTAGCCACAGTAATCCAACTGTCATTATCTGAATCTGTTTCTAAAACATGGTGGTGAAAAAAAAAAGACAAACCAAAATACTGCTAAACAACACCTTCAGGAACTGAAGTGACGTGCCACTCTAATTGCGGCTTCTTAAAGAGAATGAACCAGGTTCCCCAGAATGCACAAGGGAAATATTTTTTATTTTGCTTTACTGTATTAACAATTGTTAACACTTGGAAAATTAGAACTGACCAACCCCTTAATGAGGAATTCCCCTTATGTACCAAAGACTATGAACAAAGAACCAAAATTTGTGCAGAGAATCGGCAGCCAGCATTAGTGTACACTGAATGGTCAGGCAGCTCACTTCCTAGCTTGGCCTGCCCCTTGAAGTAGGGAAAAACATGGAAAGTAGCATTTTTTTTTTTAAAGAAGTGGCATGTTTTTTAGAAAGCATGAAGGTTAAGGACATTCTGTTAAAGCCATAGGAATCTGTGTCATGCAAACAACACCAAAGCAGAAGAGAATTAGGAGATGAATAAAAAGAAAACAGAGTAAAAAAGTTGAGGAGGAGGAGCAAAGGAGTTGGCTTTTCCTGTGACTCTGATGCATGTTGTACAAAAGCAGGAGGTTGTCCTGAAAATGACCATTTAATATCCTGCTATGCTTGGTCCAAAGGCAAAGATTGATTTCAGTGTTTATTCCCCACTGGGATTCCCTATGTGACACAAAGTGAAAAGGAAACTCAGCTCTGGTGAGCAATTTCCACTAGGTGTTAGCCACATTTTGGGTGCTGGCTGTCATGAACCATGACTGCAAACCGCTAGCAATAGCCCTCTGCCAGCCTCAGGATCACATAGCCTTCAGTCCTGGCATCTCCTCCAAACCACCAAGCAACTCCAGCATCAGGTATTTACGTCCCTTTTGTTTCACTGAGGAGGAACCCAGCTTCTATGCCTCCTGGAACCAGAGCTCATATGCGAGCAGAGGAGCAGGCAGATCCTCACAGCTGTCATTTAACAAGAAGCTCATTTGTACTGAAACACTAGTTAAAATCAGGACTTCAGATCAAGTGAGACAATTCCCTTCAGGGTTTGAGTTTATGTCCAAAGCAGGCATTTAACAGAAAGGCAAGTCTTTCTCCACTGCAGAGAGACACATAGTAGAAGTTCTAGGAAAATGAAGGAATTAGGGTATCAGGCTGCCCATACTTCCAGTGAGTTGTGATTTTCCCTCATTGTATGTCTTATTTGCTCTATCTATCTATCTATCTATCTATCTATCTATCTATCTATCTATTTTCAAGCCATACAGAAACCACATAACCATATAAAAGTCTATACTTCTGATACTATCTTACAGTCTCAAAATGTATTTTACCACTAATTAGTAAAGGTCATTGGGTATGTCACATAGGACTAGCACTCAATGCAAGGGGCAGTTAGATATAGAGAACTGCTGCGGCAGGACAGTTTGGCTCTTGATGAGTTCAGAGTAAACTACCAGGAGAAATGGGGACCAGAGGTCTACTTCCACTCATGACAGCTAAACTGAAAATAGATAACAGCTAAATAGAAATAGGTAACACATGAGTAATACATGTGGGTATACAATTGCCGGATTGCCTCCATAAGGACAGGCCTCCATAGTGCTCTAGGAATCTGTGCAGACAGAAATTAAACATATGGAGTAGATGAGGAGGAAGAGGGAAATGTTTCTTGCAAGTGCGAGGGAGCAGAGAAGGCCAGCTGCTCTGCAATGAAGGTAGACCAGCAGGGGAGCACAGTGATAAAGCAGGTACAAACAGTGGGCATATCAACAAAGAGCTGTGATGGGGAGCAGAAAGTCTGGGTCAGGATTGGGGCCAGAGGCAGTTGTTAGGGTCAGACCCAGCCCAGTGATCCCCTAGAAAGTCCATAGTGACAAGGCAGGTCTTAGGTCGGGCTAGGAGCCTATTTTGAACGAGGTTCAGGTCAGGAACGGGATCAGGATCAAGGAGAAAGACCACCAGGCACAAATGTAGCTGCCACATTGGCTGTGATGTTGCACAGACAACGGACCAGCAGTGCAGCTTCAGCTTAAAAACCACTCATGAGGGAAGCATGGGGCAGGTTTTTGCTTCCAGCTTTCTTCAGATAAGCTCTCATTAGCAATAGAGATGACCTTGGGCTCAGAAGACTGTATTCCTTGAAGTGGTGTGTGCGCAGGGCCCTGTTGACAAGTAATAGTCTCATCCTTTGGATGCTGAGGCAGAGCACTTTTAGAACAAACATACCTTATCTTTGGCTCCATGACATCACATGTGTTAAAGTTTTTCATGGTATCCAAGTGCCATGTATATTTGGAGGTATTTATCAATACAAGTAGATAAAGCAAAAGATGATATTCTGTGTTAATGCAAGAGGAACTCTGGGAACATTCTGTAATTTTTCCAGTTACATGAATGAAAAAAATCATGTTTTCCTGATGAATCTAACTGGCTTTCTGCCTACAGGTCACCTGTTCCATATCAGGTCAAGAGACCTGGGGGAAAGTTATGTTCCAGGGCTAACAGTGTTTCCTCAAGAAGGCTGTGTACTGAATGTTTCCATCCTCAGACTGAGCTTGGATGAAACATGAGCTTGTTTATCCTAGCAGTAAATGGAAGCAAAGCAATGTCTCTGTTGGCCAGGCACATGCCATCTCAGCGGCTGCATGCTGTGCTTTCCAGTGTGACTGCAGGAAGTTGATGTCACTGTCAGAAAATGGGTTCTGGTACATTCACAGCTACCACTGTAAGTTACACGGGCAGGAAGCTGTAAATCTGCATTGAGTGAAATCCCTTATGGTCATCAGAGACAGACCGACATAGAACATCTTGCACCAAAACATCTCCCTTGCGATCTGTCCCACCTGCTGAAGTGAGCCTGACACAGAAGTGGCCAGCTGAAACTCTATCCCTAGGGCAATGCAAAAAGGCAAATTAATGAACCCCTCGAAGGCTTAAAAATAAATATATCCTCAGGCACAGGACAGACAGAAGTGTGTCATCATGGTATATCATAGTTACAAAAAAAAATTGTCCCCAGTGCGCACTGAAGAGCAGGATGAAGATGTTCTGTGATATAAGGGAATTACTTCATGCACCACTGAGATGTATTCATTACTGGGGGAAAGCACAGCAGCTGTTTGGCCAAGTACAGTAGCAGTGTGTAACAATTTTACTCTAAAAATGCCTTAATTAATTGGACCTTTGGGGGAATTGAGGAAGGCAGAATGTAATTACTTGAACTGGAATTTATCCAGATCAACAAAAACAGTTTATTCATGGCAAAAATTATTATAGGAATTTCCATAATGAATTCCATCATCCGAAAGCACCAAAGATGCTAGGGTGATATTACCCATAAGAAGCTATTCATTCCTGTAGGGAAGTAGATTAAATTCAGTTTTCAAATACAATGTAGTTTCAAGAGCTCAGTCTTTTTCTATATAGACAAGATGTAAATCAATATATACCAGCTGACTTCATCAAAGGAAGAGAGACAGTTATCCAGTAAGTCTTGTCAAAGTATGTTTATTATTTTATATTTTAAATATGAGCAGGTTATTTAAAATAGATATTATTTTTTCATTGCTTTAAGTATCTTGAAGATATCTATTGTGTGGTAGATACTCAGAAGTCTATTGAGCAGTGACCTGAAGTAAGTGCTAGATCATCAGCAATTTACATGGTTTTGACTTATGAGCCCAGGCCTACATCTCAATTGATCTACAAATTTTACACCAGGTGTGGTTACTTTCTTATTTAAATTAGGTCAGTTAAAGATATATTAAGGTAATAGATGAAGTTAAGCCACTATTAGAAACAAGAATTCTATACACAAATTTACACCAGTATAAACCAGTTATGTTTATATAAATTGAAATGATTCTGCTTTCTGTATTTAATTAAAGAGAAACATGCATAAAATGAGTGCATTTTTTTAGTGATTTGCTGAAGATGTACCTGAAGGGCATGATGTTTCATCTGTCTATGCATATCTAGGCAAATAACGAGCTATCTGAGCTGAAAATACTGACAGCAATTAACAGCATGGCAGATTCAGACAAAACAGGTTGATATCGATTGATTGGGCAATCCTGAACCTGAAATAGTTTGTGTGGTTTTGACTTACCAACTCTGAGAGCTTGTCAGGTTGTTCAAAAGTCTATAGAACTGCAAAGAAGACCTAGAGCATGTCTTAACTGCAGAAGACCTTGCTGTTAAGTAACAGTGGGCAACTTTACAGGACACAGACTCCCCTGCCTAAGACAAGTAAGATACTTCATTATTAGAAAGCTATCCTTCTTTATAAGTTTCACTAGGTTTTTCTGCACTAGCTCTTCAAACTAAACAATGCTATTGTTCATACTCTTTTTTTTTTAATCATAAAGCAAGGCCTGGCAATATGAAAAATTGCAAAGGGAATACTAAAAATCTGCTTGGTCATTCCCATGTATACATTCATATATAGACCAAGAAGACCATGGGGGCAGTCTCTCATAGGCCAGTTATATCTGAATCCTGGAATTCATAGAAACTTTCAGCTTACATTAATGAAATATAGTTTTGTTTGGTTAGTGGAAGTTGGATGTCCCATTCATCACTTCAAATCTCAGATGTGCATTTAAGAATTTGATCCACTCAATGTGCACTTAAGCTTTGATCCAATAAACATCTCCCTGGGATATATGGATTGATAAAGCTGAAGACACTGTCCCAAAATTGTCTGAGCAGTAACAGTGGGCAGCTGTTACACAGCTCAGTGCTGAAAGTCGATCTTGTTTCATCTGCAGCCAGACAGGGATTTGCCTGCTCTCAGAACCTGCTAACATCAAGAAAACAGGGACATAGCTAAAGGAAATGAGAAGGTGATTGTCATGAAAAGATAAATAAACTCAAATTATACAGACAGTGATGGAATGAGTTTAAAAACAGACACAGACCTTCTCTAGTTGAATGCTTTACTTCCCTAAGTGATTAAGTGCTTTCTCCCAAAGTTGACTATCACACAAGGGACTATCTTGGCTAACTCTAAAAAAGAAACAAAATGTTTAAAGGCATTTCAGAAACACTGGGCCAAATACAGTACTGGCAAGAAGGGAGAAACAGTTAAACGCAACGAAACAGTTGTCCTGCTAGCACAAGTTTTAAGGTTTAAGTTACTTCCTTTTGTTAAGTAAGTTTGATACATATTCCAAAAACATAAATCTTGGTGGAAGACAGTGAAATTATCTCAAAACCATTTCCTATAAAAAGTCTGTTAGGAGGAAAGGAAAAGAAGTGGAAGTTTAAAACAGAGTTCTGCAGTAGCAGAAGTTGCATGAACAGGAAAAGTACAGCCAAGATCACAGAGGTAACCTTAACTCAGTTCTCTGTAGTGTGAGTCATCTTCCAGACTTAGCACTAAGTATATTATGATGAAAGAAACTGTCATAGCACACTGCCATGACACATGCTACAACAGCTACTACCTCAAAACAGTGCCTATTGTGAGAACAGACAATATTCAAAGAGGAAGCACGATGTATATCTTTTCCTCCCACCTCAAAAGTTGAGAAGGAGATTTAATTTCTCCAAAAGCTATAATGGTCTGATCCACAGTTATCAGCAAAATGTCCATTAAATTTAATGGGATCAGGATCCCATTTGATCGTAGTGGATCGTAGTGGCTATCCAGTAAATATAATGGAGCATTTTTTGTACAGTCTTTGTACCTTTTTGTCTATTGCAGTTGCACCTAGATAGAGGCTATGGAAAAGACCCTGCCTTGGGAATGCGGTTTACACTGTGGTAAACCTCTGAACAGGGAATTGAAAGAATCCATGGAACCAGCCATGACAACAATGAATGCTAAAATGCTCTCAAAATATTGGGATACTTTTTCACTCAGTTCACTGAAGACAGCAAGCCTCAAGCAAGATGCAGGATAGCAAGGCAGAATAGGCTGTAATTTAGGACAGAGATTTATAACAAGAGTTAACATCTATGCTATAGAAATTGAGATATGACCTGTTATCTCAAATTTGCCAGTTCAAGCAGACCTTGGGCTTCATGGTCCATTTCTAGTCTCTGTAGCAGGAACCTGAATTATCTTTGAGAAACCATTGTAACTGAAGGGAGTGAAACAATACTGAACAGTCTGAATGTAGCCGTCAGGGACCTGGAGCTAAAACAATACCTTAACAATCAAAGGTGCCTATTTAGGGCAGTCTGAAAGCTGCATGATTAGGTACAACACACTGTTTAATGTTTCTGCTGGAGCCAAGCAAGACTGTGAAAAGAAATATGAAGCATAGTGGCTTATGATCACTTGAACTGGACCAAATTGGCTTATAAGACCTTGCTTATATGCACGTTCTCATAAAGATTTCTTGCCATTGACAAGGAGAAACAGGACATCGGTTCAGCTTTGGAGGCCAGATAGGCTCAAGTAGTGTGACACAGCTGAGCATCCCACTAATACAACATAGCACATTGGACTTGTGAGATTGCATTCTGTCCTCAGAAACAGCTATTTAGAATTGCAAAAATACAGCTTTTGACAGTAGTGACAAATGCAACCCCACCAGCCACACCCAGGGGTTAGCCCCTGCAAGACAGATTTGTTGTCTTAGAAAGCTGGGTTCACCTGAAGGATGAACTCACCAGAAAAAAAGCTAGCAAGGCAGAATGTCCCCAGGAGGCCAAAATGAAATGCCCAGAGGATCGGCCAGAAAAGATAACAAGGCGAATTGTGTCAATGTGGCACAGGTCACTTTATATAAAGTTACTCTTTAGAAAAAGGTTTAGAAGTCTTCAATTTAATAGGTTCCTCAGAGGCTTTAAGCATAACACACAGAGACTGCAACTCAGTGGGAAGAAATCAAAGTTGGTAGAGCTGAGCCAGTTTGCACCTGCTAGGAATCTCGCCTCCTGAGTCGAGAGCACATTTTGTCAAACAGCTATTACAGAAGCATCTGCTGGAAAGAACTGCACAGTGTGCATTTCAGAAGTGATTGTGTTCAAGCCTTGCTGCCTTCTGGCTGTCAGCACTCAACTTAAAAAGAGCTACTGGGCTCTGCAGCTACCCTATGCCCCACAATGCCTTCAGACTCGGGAAGTAGGTCACCAGCATCCTGAAGTCCAGCCACAGAGAAAATCATCCACAGCCTTAAGGATTAGGAAGGGGGTGGTGCATAACTACAGAGACTGAAATCATTTTTGATATCTACTGGAGTGTTTGCATCTGAAAAGAGCCAGAGAGAGCTGGGAAACAAAAGCTTTCACACAGCCAGCCTGCAACAGGTAGTAACGACTGTAATGTGCTTGACTTTCCAGAGCCTCCACAGCATAAATCTGTTGCCATGGAACAGGGGAAATGTTTCATTTCTATTCATGTAGAATGCTAAGGAAGAGAGAGGAGAAAAAAAAATCATATATCCATTTGAGTGCTGGGGAAATGCAGACTGATGATCTCACTATTGTTTTGATTTCCTATGAATTAATCTGGACTTTTTTTTTTTTGCGTTTAGTTTGGGGTGGCATTTTAGAAAGAGAAGAATGAAAATGCTCTTCCTCAACAACAACAACAAAAAAATGATTTGGACACCAGTGAGCACAGGGACACCAATAAGCATGGTCAGGCAACCTTTGCTTGAGCAGCATATCAAAAGAGATTGCTAAGTATGCAAATCCACAAGTTGATTTCAACATATGTGGAATCATTATTAATCTCTGAGACTTTGGCCTAATAGTGTTGAGAAATGTCTATCTAGCATCTCAACAGACGAAATGGTGCTTCATGCCTGGAGTTTCATTTCAAAGAGATATTCCCAATGAAGCTTTCATCACTGTCAAAACAGATGCAAATCTATAGGAAATGAGGCTGCATTAATTTTGGTGCTTAAGGAACTACCTGATTTCAGTTGACTGGAATACTGATGCACACTGAAAACTGCAAAGCTGATTACATTATTGCTATTATGAAGTCCTATTTGCCCACAAGACCTTCCATTTTATATTCTTTTATTTTCCTCTCCATTTCCAACACTTCATTTTCTCCCAAACTGTGAGATTTCTTGCTACATAAAGTCCTATTTGTTGCCTTTGCTGTCTTCCACTTGCACTTGATTTGAGGTCAAGCTTGATTATTCCATCCCCACAAATATACTTTGCAAATATAAGGCAATGCATAGGCAGCAAGGAAGATAAATTTTTCCTTCAAATATTAGGACAGAATCTGGAGCAGAGATAACCATGGAGTTTCCAGACTTACTTTGAATGCATATCTATCCTCTAGACTGCATGCAAGATCCATGCAGCATCCTAAAGAAAAATAGATTGTGTATGCAGCAGTTAGTTTGACATAGTGAACGTGGTTAACATTTCAAAGCTATTATGTATTGCGGTATGATATTTATAGCACAGATAGGGATATCCAAATTGAAAGGAAGGCAGTATATTTTGAAGGCAAGCAGATTCCCATCTGCTCTTTAAATTACATTTGTCAAGGAAAAGAAGGTGATCAGGAGTACTCAGCATGGATTCACCATGGAGAAGTCATGCCTGATGAATCTGAGAGCCTTCTACGATGAGGTGACGGGCTGGATGAATGATGGCAGAGCCGTGGATGTTGCCTACCTTGACTTCAGGAAGGCTTTCCCATAACATCCTCATAGGAAAGCTTATGAAGTGTGGACGGGACAAATGGACAGAGAAGTGGATTGAGGACTGGCTGGATGGCAGAGCCCAATGGGTGGTGATAAATGGGGCCGAACCTAGTTGGAGGCCTGTGGCCAGTGGTGTCCCACAGGGGTCAGTACTGGTCCAGGCACTCTTCAGCTTGTTCATCAATGACTTGGATGAGGGCACAAAGGGCACCCTCAGCAAGTTTGCACATGACACCAAACTGGGAGGAGTGGTCGACAGCTCCACAGAGAGGGATTTGAGCGTCCTGGCTGACAAGAAGTTAACCATGAGTCAGCAATGTGCCCTTGTGGCCAAGAAGGCCAGTGGGATCCTGGCCTGCATGAGGAGAAGCGTTGCCAGCAGGTTGAGGGAGGGGATCCTGCCCCTCTCCTGAGCTCTGGTTAGGCTGCACCTGGAGTACTGGGGGCAGTTCTGGGCTCCCCAGTACAAGAAGGACATTGAGCTTCTAGAGAGGCTCCAGCGTAGAGCCACAATGATGATTAAGGGACTGGAGCATTTGCCATATGAGGAAAGACTAAGCGAGCTGGGTCTGTTTAGTCTGGAGAAGAGAAGGCTGATTTGATCAAAATGTTCAAGTACCTGAGGGGTGATTGTAGGGAGGATGGAGTCAGGCTCTTCTCTGTGACGGCCAGTGACAGGACAAGGGTTAACAGATGTAAGTCAAAACACAGGCAATTCCATCTCCATGTGAGGATTAACTTCTTTCCTGTGAAGATGACAGATGACAGGCTACCCAGAGAGGTTGTGGAGTCTCCTTCTCTGCAGATCCTCTAAACCGGCCTGGATGCCACCCTGTGCCATGTGCTCTAGGTGTCACTGCTGGAGCAGGTGGGTTGGACTAGATGATCTCTCGAGGTCCTTTCCAACCTTAAGTACTCTGCGATTCTGTGATTCTGTGACTTAGGCTCTTTTCCTGATTTGCTTTGGCTATATGGGAAATTCTTGAACACTTCTTGCATTGCCTGTGCACATGTTTTTCCCACTGGTCATAGAAGCAGGGATCATAAGGGTAGCATGAGGTTTAATTCCTTAGCTCTCACTGAGATGCTGAAACAGACAACACTGATAACCATTTGCAATCAACACTCACTGCCATGAAGGGGCATCTGCTCAATTTGTGAGTAACTCCACTGACTTAGCTGGGAAACTCACATAAAATAGCGTCATGCAATCAATCCGTTCCTCAGAATCATAACGTACAAGTGCACCATCAATTTTCAAAGCCTTGGGCTAAGTTAATGCATGAGAACAAATGATATGACACAAAAGATCAGAAGGAAGCAAGTGTTTCTCCTTGATAAAATTAGAGCACTTTTCAGAAATATCGCTTGGTGATTGGGAACTTGAAATGTCTATTCAAATTCATGCTATTTGTCCCACAAATTAATCTAATAGGTTTGCTATGAAATAAAACATTAGGAAAGGCTTTTTAAATTTGTACCAAAGTAAAAACAAGAAACAACTAAACAAGAAACCACTAGGAGGTTCTTAATTAGTCTATTGTCAGCTGGAGACTGGAAATCTCTATGGTAGTATAAAGCTTACTCATGGATGAGCCATTACTCATTTTGCACATTGCAGTTTCTTGTTTAAGCAGAAGATTCCTTTCAGCATACACCAGTGGTGGCTTACTCCTTATCAGAGACCATGAAAGCAGGAGTACTAACCTGAATTCTGCACATTGATTGTGATGGGATACCAGGGATAAGCTCTATTACAGCTTGGCAGCTTGGTTTGCTGCCAAGTCCTGCTGAGGAAACACAACAGCGTCTTCAACAGCTGCAGGTCTTCTGCATCTTATATTTTAAGGCTGCTTCCTAAATGGAAAAGAAAAAGGAAAAGAAGACTTGAGAAATGTGTTTTTGAGATCAGCTTTAAGTACAAAGACGAACCTGCCTAGGATTCCTTTTCTTGAGGCAGATTAACACTATGTGAACTCCATCCATACACTTGCTGTTGTGCTGGTGTGCAGGGAGGGACGTAGTTGATAGTTGGGAAGAGCATACCCATTCTTCCTTTACCAGCTTGTTTGCCCACAAATCTTAAGAGTGAATCTTTAATAGCTGTCCTGCTGTCACAGCATTTCCTGTAGGTGGGTATACAAAAGCCCATCTAGAGGGGGAATTTACACATATCTAATACACTGGGGATCTGGCTGTCTGTGGCCACTGAAGTCTGGAGAAAAGGCTTGCTTTTTGCAGGACATAGAAAGACGCCTGTTAAGAAACTACTGTTCTGAAGCGAAGTAAGAGTTTTTGTTAAGATACATGCAGTCTTTCTTTCAAAATTCTGTTAATGCTTATATCCAACACTAAAGGTACACCTTCAGTCTTCTTGGAAATGGGTCCTGTCAGCTGATTGCCATATTCATAGACAAGAAGCAGTGACTTCAGATGGACTCAGTGAATGTTGGTTGTTGCTAATTAAAAAGATAATTTAAGAAATATACACTTGCATTTCCTAAATGAGCTGCAAAGTAGGTAGCTGAGGACATTTATACCCATTTAGATTTCCCTCATCTTTCCTTGGCTTTGAAAGACTGTATCTTCCAAAGCCTGCAAGTAACATGAATTGCTGAAACTCTAGTCCTTTCTCTTAGTTTGTAAATAATATTGCCTAATCATACAGAAGGGGAACCAGCAGGCTTCCAGGCAGAATTATTCATTTTCAGTGCCCTACTCCATAGTCACTTCTAGATGATTATGTTCAAAACTGTGTAAGTGGTGTTTAAACACATCTGAAATCATTAGCTTCTTCTGTAAAATTAGGTCAAAACAACCTGACATGATTATTCTCCCCCCACACATGTACCAAAAACACACAGTCAAGAGACTCCAATTAGTGACCCCTTTTGAGAAATAAAGGCTTCAGTTTGCTGAAGGTCTCCAGGACAAAGCAAGATACCAGTAATCTATTACTTGTAATGCAAAAATGGTGAATAATTGGTATCTTATTTTTCCCAGAGAGCTCAGCAAACTGAAGTATTTATTTCTCAGAAGGGGTCACTTGGTTTGGATTATTGCATCTTTTGACTGAGTCATTTTATACTGAAGAGAGTGTATTTAATTGGAAGATCTTAAAGTGAAAGTGCACATCGGGAAGAATAATGTGGAGGACAAATTCCCCAATGAATTATGTAGGCAGGGATTTTCTCCTGTGCTGCAAATTTGATGCTGTGACTTATACAACAACTTGTGCCTTTTTCAGCGCAACCCTATTGAAATCCCTGAGGTTAGCTGAAGGCTGATGTGTTAGGGTTTCTGAATCTTCTCCTGGTGTGGACAACCTGTTAGTAATGCACAGACCTTTCAGACATCTGATACAACTCTTTTTGCCATTTGTTTCTCAAGAACTCTCTCATCAGGGAACCAGCAAAATCCCATCACATCTGTCCTAGAGCCATTCAGCCTGCAAGCAGCAGTCAAACACAGATGATTGACTGGAAAGATTAAGACCAAGGGGAGTTAAGCAGCATGAAAATTCTGAGAATTCTCCCTTGGGTGAGGTTCTTGTGCATCAGAGAAAACGCAAGAGGACTGCAGATAATTACCTGGGGCGTTGAAAGAGAGTACATGGCAAGGAAAAGCTGCAGAGTAAGGCTAGAGTCCATGGGCAAAATAAGTAAGGCAATTTCTGTATCTGGAACTGAGTGAGCCACAAGCATTTTAAGACAAGAGGTAAAAAAAGTATGTAAGTATACATGTATATGTACAAGCAGGAGGACCACAGCACACACCTGCACAGCACAAAAACATTAGCTCTATATATATTTTTTAATGGATGTGGCTGAGAAAACATGAAATAAAGGGGCTCTAAAGAAGAATGTAAAATTCAACATCCACCTCCAACAAAGAGGACTTGCTATAGATAAACAGAAAGGATTTTCTGGGGCAGTTCATGAGCTAGTTTGATGTGTCAGCAACCTCAGCAGAATGGCACCAGTCTACCCAAGCTAACAAGGTGGTTCAAATATGTACAGAGAGCATTGCAGTAAAAGCATGAAACTTCCCTGCTCACAGAGAATTGGTCAACAGAACAAGTCCAGTGTTTCATACACAAATTATAGCTAGATCTTGCATGATTCCACACCATGAAGCAGTGTCAAGTTCTGCAATGCTTTAGCATTGCTATAGATCTAGATCTTGGAAGACAGAACAAAGAGTGTAGTTCTACTGTGAGGTTAACAGAACTTTGGGAGACTTTGTATGGTAAGGTTAAAATAATAAGTGACATTATTAGTTAGACCAGCTGTCATCTGTAATGTATTAAATTGAAAATACATCTCCAAGAAAAGGTTCTCTTTGGGATGCTAGAAGAAAATGCTAGTGTAAAACACTACTGGCTGGTCAGAGATAGCTGTTGGTTTTACATTAAATTATCATTTAATCAGATGCACTGGCTGAAAGGGACAATCAGATCTGCAGAACAGAAGGTTAAGATAGAGCTGTAAGGAAGAAGTACCTTTAAAATTATATAAATCTATCACTTAGCTGATATCTGTTTCACCCCATCTATCTTGCTGCAATCCTTTTAGACCTCTATTATAAAAACTAATCAAAAAATGTAGCAAGTCTAAACGCATATATCAGTTTTTTTACTAGTTCTATAACCATAGGTTCATACTAGATTCAAAACTTATCTTTGCATTCAAAATAGCAGGAATCTGGAGTGAATTATTCTTAATATTCTAAGATCATTAAAACTAGTAAGCAACTGCAGCTTAGAAAACATTGATTTTGTTTAGATAGCAAAAGACAAGGGCAAAAGTATTGAAGATAAAAAAAATAAGGTGAGGTTATCGCTATCTGATGGATATGATTAGCAGGTTAACCAAGTTATTCATATGTATATTAGACTTAGAGTACTGCATAAGATCAGAGCTGTAGAAAGTTGTCAGATTTCTGAGCTGTTAAAATTTCTAACATTCTTACACCTGGTAGTGTTCAGTTTTATTTAGGGCCACATAAGATTTACATATTTCACGTGATGAATCAAGATGATAAAAAGGGTGCTCGTGCTTTTTTGAACATTCAAGATGTTAAATGCAATCTAAGCTACAATAGTTAATGCATTTTCAATTAGCTGTTCATTTTGAATTAGCCATTTATTTTAATTCTTTTTTTTCTTCTTTTGTGAAGTTAGCTATAATTTGCAGTTTTCCAGCTTCCATACCATGGCTATAAGGAGTTGGCGTGTCACCTTTGTTGTAGCTTTCAAGCTCCTACCAAGCTTGAATACCAAGATCCTTTCTTAGTCCTGGCCATTACCTTCAGTCCTGAACTATAAACAGCAAGAGAATGACATAAACTACCTTATTAACAGCTACACTAAATTATTATGTAGGACAGGAAAAGAATTTTGCATTTGAATGAGTGTATAGAGGAAATGCATGGTGAGAAATCTGAAATTAGTGACCTAGTCTGGAACAATCTAGTTTACCACTTAATATTCCTACTTGCAAATATAATGACCATGTCATGTTGCTCTAGCATTTGCATTCTGCCAGCCCTAGTAAAGGGTAGCTGCCCACAGCCCTCATTCAACCCTAGATTTTTCCAGAAATCTCTTCCAAACACCAAACCAATCTGACCCATCTTAAAAGACATCAAAATCACAATGTAGAATAAGAACTCTTTTTTTCCCTCTCTAAATTCAGCATCAATTTTGCTCTGAGTAAACAGTTGAAGTTATGGTTTATAGCTCTCAAAGACATTTAAACTCCTAAACATTTGTGTAACGCACTGTAAAAACAGGAAAAGAAATGAGCTTGACCTCAGAGAAGTCAGATTTTCTCTGGTTCAGGAGAGAAAATTAAACAATTTACACTGCCACTCAGTTGAGGAAGCAGTGACTTGTTGATGTCTTCATTTCTGCTTTGGAAAACATGGGCAATTTTAACAATTGTAGTGTGTTTTTTTTCTGGAATGGACTTTTTTTTTTCCTTTCTAACCCCTGCAGGAGGCATACAGTTTTTACACTATTGTCTTGAAAAACACTCACAAAGAAACAAATTGGAGGCACTTAGTTTCACCCTTGTCCTGACATTTTCCGTAAGCATTTTTCTGCCCACTAAGAGCTTCTCTTTCCAGAATGTATGTTCTCTCTTCCATCTCAGTAACCCTGTCACTTAAATCTGAAGGGTCATTTTTATGCCTGTTAGATCTTCTGACACATACTGCAGTTTTTACAGTATTTTCTCCCCCTCCACTGAGGCCACTAAAGATATTTGAATTTTTTTGCCATCTACAATGTTTTTCTTTCATTAGCGGATTCTCATGTACACAGTCATAGCTAACTGATTTTCCCACAGAACACCATTTATTTCTGCACAATAAACATATGTATAACCCAACAAGAAATAGCAAGAATAGAAACAATATTTAAATAAATGAGGAGAGAGGAGAGAATGGAGCAGGAAACACTGAGTTTCAAAGGATTATTTACCAACAAAACTTTACCCAGCCTTAACAACTTTAGCTCAGTGAGACAGACTGGCTGAAAAGTAATCATTTTCCTTTATCTACCATTTAGCAGAGGAGTAAAAAAAAGGCATTATTCATTTTAATATGAGGATATAGAAGCCACGAAAACCAAAGTGCCTAAATAACAGCAAATGGAAACAATTCTCATTTCAGAAAATACTATATGAGAAGTTATATTTGTTACCCTGTCAGATCCTGCACAGTGTCAAAAGTAGAAGTTAGATTTTGTAGATTTTGCTGAAATCTAACCAGGAGGTTTTGATCTGAAGTCTTTCAGTCAAACTAAGGATATTCCTTGAAAAAAAAAAAAAAAAGTCCTAATTATTCCTCATTCATCTCGGCTCAGCCATAAGCCAGGTGGCTCAAAGAAAGTTTGTTCCAAACTTTCCATCTCAAAACCAGGCTATTAACATCAAAGTTAACACTTTTCTCCTCGGGGGTGCTTCCTTCCAGTTATGGTTAAAAAGCCATCAATCAGCTTAGGAAGACAGACTGAAACAAGAGCTGTGACATGTGGCCCTTTAAATAGAGGGGACATACTCAGGCTTGTTCTTTGTAAAGATAGATTGGAAATCTGTGATTTTTAGGTGCTTTATTCAGTTTGCAATGTAGGGAGTACGAATAAAAAGATGATATTGTCATGGCAGGAAGGTGAGTTTTGTTTTGTTCTTTTATGGCTTCTGTGTTTTCTTTCAAGCTTTCTGTGTTTGACAATATATTGAGGAAAGGAGAGCTTTTAATGGGATGTCTCGTGGGAAAAAGAAAAATCCAGAATTTAGTCCAGAAATGTTTATTTTATTTTCTCAGACCCTTGCTGATATCACTCCTTTGGATAGGATACTCCTATCCCAGTACCTCTGCTCCAGGTGAAAGCACTGACTCCCTTATAACACTATGCACCTAAAGCACATCGTGTGGAAATAACCTGCCAGAAAATTGCACATCTTATGAGGCTCCTCCCTCTTTTCCACTACATGCCTACACATTTCCGATCCTCTCCTATGTTCACTCTAATCACGGTCCTTACGTTGATTAACCACATGTTGTGCATATCAAAACGCGCAGACTAAACATCAGGGTCGGGGTTGACTGACAGCAGGTGGTAGATACCCGGGAAAGTTGCAAAATGCAAGCTAAAATCCAGATTAATTCCTGGTGCCTAGCAGATGTATAACCCCGGGAGAGTTTCTAACACAGACTGGAGAAAATTAAGCTGCGAACGAAAAGCACCTACATCCTTGTTCAACGCTTTCGCCAGGCTCCCTGCAATAACTGAGGGGTTTTCGGTACGTCCCCCCGGGCGGCGCTTGGACTCGCCAGCGGCTCGCAGCGCGGGGGCCAGGGGGAGGAGGAAGAGGAGGAGGAAGGGCCCGGTGCCCCGCGGGGCTGCCCGCCCCCCGCCCCGCCTCGCCGCTCTGCTCGGTGCACACGCGGGCACGCACCGCGCGCGCCTCTCTCGCTGCACACGCGGGCACGCACCGCACACCCCACACGCACTGCACAGCGCGCGCGCGCACCGCACACGCACCGCACACGCGTGCACGGAGCACGCACACACGCGCGTGCACACCCGGCACGCGCGCGCACACCCGACACGCGTGGAAGGACGCGGCGGGGCTGCCCCGCGCCGCAGCCGGGGGGAGGCCCCGTGAGCTCCAGGACGGCGGCACAAGGCAGGTTTCACCTCCCCTGCGCTTCCCCACAGCTTCTCCTTGGAAAACTCGGACCCTTTGCAGAGGTGCTGCGCCCCTTCCCGGGGGCTGCTGCTAAGGACGTGGCGAAGAGGGGGCCCTTGCATGCAGGCAGGATGGCGCGAACCATGAGACCTGACGACATCAACCCCCGGACGGGGCTAGTGGTGGCTCTAGTCAGTGTATTCCTGGTGTTTGGCTTCATGTTCACCGTGTCTGGGATCAAAGGAGAAACTCTGGGGGACATCCCGCTCCTGGCCATTGGGCCAGCCATCTGCCTGCCAGGCATAGCTGCAATTGCCCTTACCAGAAAAACTGATGGCTGCACCAAATGGCCCAAAAATAAGTGTCCATGCTGCAAGCAAGCCAAGGACCGGGATGTCATGGAGCTGCTGCGAAGCCCCTCAGACCTGGAGTCTGGCAAGGGGAGCTGCGATGAGCTAGCCAAGAAGGCATATGTGAAGGACAAGAGGGGGCTGCGGGGTGACGACTCAGTGTCCATCTGCACGACCACCACCACCACCACCATGGGTGAATGCAAGAGTTTGATCAGAAAGGTGGAGCAGGAGGAGATACTGAAATACCTGGAGACCTGTTACCCCGAGATGCCGGGGAATGTGTTTGTGGGAGATGGATCCACGTACAGTGCCTTGGAGAAGACAAGCTCTTCTCCCACCAGGGACAGCACTGCCTGCCCAGACGTTGAAGACAACATTTTTGTTGCTCCAAAGGACAGTATCATTGTCTGTTCTTACAAGGAGAACAGCCCTTATGACAGATACTGTTGTTACATAAACCCAACTGGAGTCAACTCAGACCAAGAGACCATAGTGTGAATGATGCATATTTTCTATGTATGTATGTATTTATACAAAAACTGCAACTCCAAGCTCTTGATAGGGGATAATATAGCTGACAGCACTGCATGGGACATTCCTGATACTATTACAATTTAACATGGTATGTGACTGATACTCAAACCTTTTGTGCCTGAAATACTTTCTGTAAGTAAACAAGCATGTTTAAAGGTTAAAGAATTCAATTATTCATTTTTGGGAAAAAAATCCATTCTGCGATTGTATTTTCTTCTTTTCCTTGCCTTTTGCTTTAATGCTGCATATTTTATCCAAGCCCTTAGATTCATTGGCAGGAGGGCAGCAGAAGCTGTCAGCTAAGATCAAGAGCCGAGGCGAAAGTCTGTAGGAAAGAATGTGGTTCTCAGTGGATGAGCAGATCTTATGGAAAGTGTCACTTTGTTTTGGGAGGGATTGAGCACTGCCAGCATGCCCTCTATTATCTGGCTGGTGTTTGTGAGTGACATGCATGGGATTTTACTCCTCTGTGTTTTAGGGAATCAATGTGCTAATCTGACGGGCTCTTCCCCTGCTGTCCCCTTGGAGCTTCATAGGCTCAAGTGACTTTTCAGAGGCTAATCCATCACAGCAGCATGAAAGGTACAGGTTCAAGCTTCCCCTCCCGCTGGTACTGAATTCACTAGAATATTTCTTTTGGATTTTATAGCATGCTTGACAAGGGGATTACAGCATGATCATGACACAGTTCTTGCAAAGACCAGGGACAGATATCAATGGACTCAGGATCAGGAAAATACTTTCTAGTACCTCTGCTGTCATTTAGGAAATAGACTCTTATAGGTTATGTTTGAAGCGGGATCTGTGTTTTCCGAAAATGTCATTTTCATGTGCCTTTTTAAAACGCCCAGTATTTCTCCGTGGCTTATGAAGGGTTACAGGCTTTTCAGTGGTCTCAAAGCCATGTTCAACTGGGAGAGAACAGGGGACCTGGATGGCAGGTGTTTTAGCTCACTGCTCAGGATATGTAGTAATAGAAAAATGAAGTTTCTATTACTGTATAGAAATAGAAGCTGTATAGAGGCTGTATAGAAATGTAAACATAAAGTAATAAGGACTAATCATTCAAAGCCTGAGCCTTCCTGTGCAGAAACATAAATCCCACCTGTTCTTTCCAACAATAAATTACATGTTACATGGTGTATATAAAATTGTATATGGCAGCTACTTTCTAGGCAAGGTGAGCAATGCTGTATAATATAAAAAGTTATCTAAACAGCTACTCTGAGGGTTAAACTTTTAGGGTAATGGTTACTAAAGCATTTGCCAGAATCTCAGAAAGTCTCCTAGTTTCTGAGGCTGGCTCTCAAAACTCTGAGAAGCTTCTCTGTGGTGGAATTCTCTCACTTCCACTGCTTTTAATCAACCACAATTTACACCTGGCAGATATATTGAATTGTATGAGTAGGAGAAAAGAAAATTTGCCTTTCTCTTGCAGTAACCTAAAATGTCATGCAGGAAATAGTTTCACTGTAATAAACGATTCTTTGTTCCCTGTGGAAATGCTTGGAAATTGAAGGAAAACTTTATGCACGCACTGGGCTTTTTTTTTTTTATGTCAAATTATTACAGACAAGCAATCTCTAAAAAGAATGCCAAAAAGTGGAAATGTTTTTTCACATACAACAGTTGGGTTTTACTCTGTCAGACCAAACAATGCTTCTTGTAGTCAGGCTTTGGTGGGACATCAGGATGTTATTGGGATAAATAAAACAAGTATAAGAAGTTTGATTCAAGTAACACATCTTAATAGATGGTTACAGGCAGCTTTGCTGCTCTGGTGTGCTGCGAAAACAATGTGTGAATAAAAAATGTTCACACCTGTGTGATATGCGTTTCATTCACCGAGCAAGGGAATTTCATAGAAATGGACCCTTTAGAGGAAATGCTCAGCTCCCATTTCCACATGAAACCGTGCTGTGGTTGTCACAGAGATCATCCTCTGTGAGGTTAGACCCTTCAGGGCCTTATCCTGCAGTGTCCTGAGAGCTGTCTGATCGCACTAGTGAGGCCTATGTCATGGCCTCTGAAATCGGTGGCTAAAGCAGTGCTGCTATACGCGATGCAGAGCAGGGTTTCTCATTGCTTCCAGATCCCAAGGGAAGCAGATGAGGGTCTCATCACTAAAGATTTGCTCTACTAGTAAAAAACAGAACGGGTAGTCAGAATATACTGTTACCTACTGTTAGCCCGTGTTCTCAGCAATCTTTGCATTGCCTAGGGTAGAAAAATCTCAGTCCCCTGGGAACCTGGTTTTCTACAGGTCTGGAAGAGGTCAAGCTTTTTTAAATTTTATCTAGGATTAGAGATTCTCTATCAAAAGTTACATGGGCCTTACAGGGCAAGACAGTAAACTCTAGTGATAAATAGAATGATTCATATATAACATGAGACAGGCCAAACAGTTCTCAGTCATGTCTCAGCTATATTTCATTCTAACTGTGTAGAACAATGGAATGTTGATATTAAAGCAAAGTTCAGTTGAAAATTTCCCATGATACAGAAAGAGGCACAAAAAGAATATGTAGATAACATGACATATACTGGCAACACCTTTACTCTATTGAGTTAAGTGAGGTAAGATTTTGTACTAAAGTACAAGAAGTTCAGACAATCTACCATGTCCACTAAGAATTTCTGCATAAAATATAGGATTCTGAAGTTAAAGGAATGTAATTGTATTGTCTGTGAAATCTTTCTCTGCAAATTTTCCTTTTTTCCCCCATTTAGCAGAAAATAAAATGGAAATAGGCAAATTTGGAAATTAAAAATGAACTTTTTTTTTAACAGAGCAAGCTTTTTGCTTACACTGCATGTTTGCCAGTGAAAATCCACTGCTTGCTCAATCAAACAAAGACAGCATGACAGCAGTAGCACCTGAAGTTTTTATGGAAATACCCTATTCCTACCAAAGAATTACTAAAACTGTATTTTCATTCTGGTCATGTAGTTTCTTCTGATGGTTGCTAGAACTTGTAGAACCAGTACCGATTTTGGGATGAATAGGAAAAATTATGCTGCTTTTCATATGATTCTGCTTGTACTGAGTCTGCTAGACCTGAGAATACCACATTTTTGGGTCTGATTCCAAGCCAACTGAAGATGAGAGTGTCTTTCCACCACTGCTGCCATTATAACATTTCTGGGTTAAGATTTCACTTCTCTCCACAGTGCTATCCTCCCAGTAGCACTTGTGGTTCTATTAGAGGTCAGTCTATGGGTCTAAAGCCTGGTCCTGCTGAAGCCAACAGACACATATTACCTAGTCACAGAGTATAGGTGGCAGGGCATGTGCTGGTACTTGAAGAAAGGCGATGATAACAGTCTATAGAGAAGCTTTCTAAGATTAATTTATTTTTAGAATATTTTTCATAGTGCTACGGTGAAGTTTCTTTCTTTTAAGAAACAAGTAGAAGTAACACATTTTCAGGACCATTTTGTGTTCTTTTGCTTAATTTTTTGTTGTTGTCATAAACAGAATTTTGTAGTCCTGCAGGCTGATCATTAAAAGCTGTTAACATAAAATTGGAAATTTTATTCAGGCCTAATCCATCATTAGTTTGCACCCTCTGCTCTGGGTGATTGCATTGTTCAGAAAGCAAATAGGAAACCAAAGCCAGAGTGTGGTTTGTACCCTTGAAATGCTAAACCGGGGCCAGTGCTTTCTGGATAAAAGTAAATCAAAGGGAGGTGAGTGTACTCAGCATTTGTGTCCCTTTCCATTCCATCCTCCTCTCCTCTGTCCATGTGCTAGTGTCTATTTTGTATTTTGTATGACCCCATCCACAGCAAGTCTACTGATATTTGGACGACTCTTCTGATCAAGGTCCTCCTGCTTAGCAGCATTGTGTAATCTGACCATACATCATCCATCCAATATCATCCAAGTAAATTGTCAGTTCTTGCAGTAAAAGCCTTGAATTTTGCTTTACTGTGTAATATCTTTCACACTAAAGGTGTTATAGAGATGGGTTAGAGATGGGTGACTGTCAGGCCTAAAGTCACTTGCAGCCTGGTTTTCATGAGCATTTAGAGATTGATCTGTTTATGTGCAAAGCACAATCTGTACTCAGAAACTTAAGTCTCAACACATTGCCAGCAATGCCATATTGCTAGAAAACACCATTCTGACAGGAGAGGTTTTCCTAGTCCTTAAAGATTCCCATGTAAGTTCTTAATACAAATAGTATTAAAACATACACGCCTTTCTCCTAATAAGTAGACTGAAGAAGTTTTTCCTGACACATTCTTAACATAGTATGGGCATTAGGTGCGAGGACATTAACAGCAAGGCCCCTCAAAGCATGAACCCCCAGCTGGAACAAGCAGAGTTGTTTTGTTACTTGCTGGTACTACTTTTATATTTTGTGTTTAGAGACAGTAGAGGCACCAAATCTAGGTTTCGCTTGTAGTGAGTTTTATCAGTCAAGACTAGCCTTGGTTTTATTCTTCTCAATGGAGGAACCATATTCTCTTTGTGAATTAAGGCATCACAGCAATTGTATTTTTTAAATTATGTGCTACTTTCTGTGCAGAAGAGTTGTAAGAATCACATCTGACTGGTATGGAATGCAGGTGCATTCAGAAACATTTATTCTTGACCTTCTGATTAAAAACACTGCCTAGTGTATAGGAGTATATACACCGGGCTTGTGTTTTAAAGAACAGCTCAGAGGATGCCCAAACGTAGCCACATAACCATTTGAGATCTTCTCCCATAGCCTTTCTGTCTTGCAGAAAGAGGCATCTCAACATCTTTGGGAAACACAAATTCAGACCTAAATTTCCACTTCAACTTAGAGATACAGTCATAAAGCTTTACAAGTCCTCCTTTTCCTTTGGGAAAGTTCTTCTCCAGGCATCTTTGTAAGAAAAATTGTGCTGTGGCTTTTAAGGCACAGTCCTTCTAATGGGGTACACAAAACATGTCTGTCACAGAACTATGCCATTAGAAATTCTCTCCCCATAAGCTGGCAGAAAATTCTGATTTTCCATAGCACATTATGTTCAGTAGTTTTCCAAACCCTTAGTTTTTGCCTCTATACTTTGTTCTAGTGATGCAAAAACAGAAAAAAAAAAAAAGCTATTACAGCTATTTGTAAAAGGAAAGGAGCCCAGAAAGACTTCACAGACAGTTGGGTAAATTGTGTCTGGTCACAAAGGCAGTATATTCAATGTATTCCTCAGTATGCATAGTTTCTGTCTGGTATCTTACCCTGAACAGGTTCTCCACGTAGGGACCAAGGCTTTTTTCTGCTTGGAGGCAGAATGGAAGAGTTACAGAAGGAATTTTGATAATGTAGCGAGTTTGCTGGCTGATCTGCACGTGTTTAATACCCAGAGGATGTGACAGAGTTTGTAAAGGCCTAGCCTCACTCAAAATCTGACCATACTTTATTCTTAAACTGTTAAAATCACATATCACAAAGGTAAAAAGAAATTAATTAAGGAAAAAAAAAGGAAAGAAAAAAAAGTACTGCACAATACAACACATACCAACCAACAGAAGGATCTAGGAATGCTGATTTGTTTTCAGAGCTCATTAAAATCCTGTATTACAGCACAAAGCTGTATGAAATGCAGTGATAACTGTTAGCAGTTATGAAAGGATAGGCCCTGAAAGACACGCTTACAAAAACAAAGATTCTCACTAGGGAGCTCTTACATTTCAGAACAAAGGACTGTTAATAATGAACAGGAGTCTGAGTGGGGTGGGTGACCACCTGCTCCACGTCCCAGACACGCTGGTATCAACCTCTTCCAGTACGAATCTTTAAGAAACAATATCTCCTATGTCTGCACACTCAGTCTCAGCATTCATGATATGTACTCTTGGGGATGAACAGCTGACTTACTTAATTTCTCTTTTCTTTAAACAAATTTACATTTCTGATTTGACTTCATAATTATGGGGAAAAGCAGGCAATTTTTCTGTGTACACAAAAGTAGCATTAACTAGAGACTTTATGCACACGTAAGTAAAAAACTAAACAAAGTATATATGCTGTGCTGTCTGGGGATAACTTTTCAGTGGCTTTTTCCTGCTTAGCCACTGCTGAAGTAAAATGCTAACCATTTTTTTTTACTTGTTGGAATTTTTAAAATGTTGTGATTATTTAATCTAGTCTTTAATATTTAGACTCAATATAGTGAAAGTTTAACAATCATATTCAAGAAATTCATATGTTTGTTGTTGCTTTATTATGCAATTTATCTAATGTACTTGCCTGCATCCTCTTCTGTATGTAGATAATCACATCATGCAATCTCTCTATAAAATCACCATTTCATGAATAAAATATTAGTATCTACTGCATTGTTTTTTCATGGCTGTAGTCACTGAAAGGGCACTGATTGAAGAACTGAAGGCGACTGAAGAACTGAAGGCAGTCATAAAATAGAGATTTCCTTTAGTTTTTCAGCTCTATCATTACAATAGGTTTTGCATTTTCTACTAACTGCATGATCTCCTAAAAAAGAGCTAACATACTGCAGATATAACAATATATTGTGTCCAAATTTAGAAAGACAGATCTGCCAGACTTGCTCACTAAGTCCTCTTATTTCTGGGTAAGTAACCTTGGGGCTGTGGATCTTTGTGGATTTGAAGTGTTGCACAGGTGAGTGCTCTTCTGATCATCACACTTCAGCCTGAACCATTGGCAATCACTGGTCACTTTTCTGCATTGCCAAGGTGATAGGGCTTTCAACTAACAGCTCCAGGGGTGGATTTCTTGCCTCATATTATGGACATTTAGAGATCAAATAATAGGATAGATCTGTATTTGCAATAACATTAGTCACAAGTGTAACGCCACAGTAATGCTCATCATTACCCATATATATTTAAAGCACATTCAGAAGAAACTCATTTTAAATCTTTTAATTCTAAAAGCAACACTAAATAGATTAGTTAAAATTGCAGTAATGCCACAGCTGAGCATAGAGCTTATGCTATCACATTTGCATTTGATAAAAGACCCTATGATATGACCTTTTCTGAAAAAGCTAAAACAAATGCTAACTTGATGAAAAAATAATGAAAACTATACTATACATCATGCTGTGTTGTAATACAGAAGAAAGCTTCCAAATGTCTAGATAAAATCTATATGAAGGAAATAGGCCTATTAAAGGTCATCACTGGGCTCTGGAAAATCTTTCACTAAGATCTTTTGTAATCTTTTGCTAAGATTACAAAAAAATATGCCATGCACTAATACAACATTGAAAAATATAGAATGGAATCTTTAAAGTTTAGAGAAAATGTGAAATAAATTTTAAATTTTTCTTAAAAATTTAGATATATTCTGTGTTAGTATCTAATGCGATAAATTCAAGTATCTGCGGCAGGATGTGGTTCTGGTCCCATTCAAATGGCTATTTTGAGATAGAATTTCACGCCGAATTCTCTCTCTCTCTCTCTCTTTTTTTTTTTTTTTGCCTTATTGCAAAGAAGTCTTCCCTAATGAAGAAGGATTTAAGTTCTACCTCTGTTCTACCTCCATCTCTGAAAAATATAACTTTATTGCTGTGTTTACTTTCCACCACAGAAGCTAAACTGCAGTGTGAATCTCTTATTACAATCACATAGCATACATTCAGCATTAAAAAATGTGCTGACTGTAGGGGAACATGGTCAACTAGTTAACTGCTTGTTTAAGCTGAACAAACTTTTATATATGGAATTTTCCTTTTCTAAGGAAAATTGCATCTATGTGCATGTTGCTGAGATTAGGCAGAGATAGGAAGGTGACAGAACAGATTTAGGAGCAGTAAATAGAGCTATATCTCCTATAGTCCTTGCTTTTCACCTCCTTCCCTATCATACAGTTCAGATCATATTATGGTGAAGCTACTGCTGTGACTCTGTTTAGCCTTTATTTCCCTATCTTGTATATATAATTCTGTTAGACTGTTTGCTAATCAGTTTAACTAGACTAGCTAAAGTCTTCATAAGTAGATTAGCTCTGAAAAGTGATTGATTGCAATACATAAACCCTAAAAAGTGCAAGCAGGATCCACCATATCTAGGATTTGTCCTTAAAGAAAGTCAACACCGGCAGTGCTGCAGAACCTCACTCATCAACAGTTTATTCCTTCTGCAGCGATATCTCTCTTTACAGGAAATGCTTGCTCAGGAATGCTCCTTTATAAACTGTGTCCTAAATTACACCGTGACTCAAAGGGATCCCTAATTTCACAGTCAGACCATCCAACAATACCACAGGAGTGGTTACAGTGATCTGTCCTCCGTTTAACAACAACATGCAATGTTTCTCATTTTTCTCTTGTGGTTTTCAGATCCCTATACCAAGAGGGGAACTATTAAGTGCTGTATTTATGGAGCTATCCAGGACTTTCTTAGTGGTAGCAAATGACAGTAGTTATTGTATGTTCCATACAGTAGAGATGAAATGTAACCAAAGCACCAATTCTTGTGGAACAATTCTTGCAAATCCACCAGGTGGTCTACAAAACTGAAAGCAGGGTCAACAATGAAGTCACTAAGTGGCTAGTAAAGAGTGCTTTAGAGAGAATCTCTGGGAAGGACACCCAGTATCAGACTAAATGAAGCTCTGCCTGGGTCTTGAGGAGTCCCAAAAGTCCTCGGGATTGCCTTCAGGGTGGCAGAGGCTTTCTTCAACCAGTAGTTTGCCATGTCTCCGTTTCCCTAGGGAAGAAGATGAGTCATGAGGTTATAGTGCTACCAAATTTCTGTGCAATAATCTTATTACATCTCAGGGTGTGCCACAAGAGGAAGCCAGTTGCTGTTAGACATTTTACAGATAGGGAAACCGATACTCAAAACTGTACCTAAAAAAATCAACATGCAGCTCTGTGTATTAAAACTCAATTCTCCAAAGTCCCATCCAATGATGGGTTCAAGAATATGTCAGTTCTCTATGGAACTATTATTATTTATGATGTTTCTTAATGAACTTTTTAGATTTTAGGTGGTTTTGGCAGGCTGACTTGTCAAGCAGTACTTCTAGGCTTTGCTTAATTCTTCGTTCTCTCAATTATTGGGGCTACCTTTCAGCAAGCCCATGGGATTGGTCCTGATTTAATACGTGAGTCTCCTCTCCTCAGGAATGAGAACTAATCTAACTTAAGGCTTTTTAGAGATGGAGGACTGAATGGGTTAAAATTTGGGCACTCCAGAGTACTTTCACACTCTCTTCTCTGAAAAGCTTAGTATAAGTGCTGCATACACACCTTGACTTGCAAATTCCCCCGGCATGCTAACACATACTCCCTGATCCGCTCCAACAGCTGCTGTGCACTTGAACTGCACTGTATTTAAAGAGCTGAAAAGAGGGAAAATTATCATATAATTGTACCCATTTAACCATTTAAGACAGCAATCTCTGTTCCAAAGACTTCAGGACTTACTAGTGAGCTCCAGGTTGCTGTTTTCCTCCTCTCCTCTCCTCTCCTCTCCTCTCCTCTCCTC
>JAUBNY010000289.1:59322-77081 GCA_032275445.1 Crypturellus soui
CTCCTCTCCTCTCCTCTCCTCTCCTCTCCTCTCCTCTCCTCTCCCCTTCTTTCTTACTTTTTAAGCATTGCTGTATTGTCTGAAGTGATCACACAGACACAGAAGCTCTAATACCCTGGGCCCTTGGGCTTCTTCTCTAGGGCATCTCAGGACAAATACACAGCTGTCAACAAATAGTACTGTCCACATCCTGCATCTGATATTATTTTTCACCTCTTTATAGCTGCCTGACTGCAGTGTCTGACAAGCACCCCTTTCATTTAGCAGTGAAGAAATCCGTATGTATTTGCATATATTGACTCTTACCTGTCATGTCTTTTGCAAATGAGAGAAGGAAGACATATGTGGAGGACAATAGTGGGAGTCCTGCATGCCTGCAGAATTTCTAAATTTTGCCAAATTTTGTTATTTTCCCATTTTGGCATTATTTTTTTGCAACAACAAGGAAATCACTGTATTCGTCTGTTTGAAAAAGATCCAAGACGGTAGTAGAACTGTGATTCTTCTACTATATATATATATAATAGTATATAACATTACTGTAAAATCCATTTTTGTGGTTATTGTTTAAATATTATACACTTAAATTCTCAAAACACTCCCCATGGGCCAGGAAATACATGTTTCAACATATCCAAATTACATACCTATGTAATGGTCTTTTATTGAATATTTGCTATTTTAACTGTTCATCCTACTTTAGAACAAATAACTACCACTTTTATTCCAGCTGAAAGAAATTTTAGTTTATATCATGAGTAATTTTATTGATTCCTTTATTCTGCAGTGATCTTTAAAGTGTTAAAGCATGTTAACAATATCTGGTATCTTCAGATGTACATGGTCAAAGAGAGGGAGAAAAGACTTGGAAGAAAAGAAGCTCTGTCTTTGTGTTTGACTTTAAAGTGAAGATAAACCCTGTGAGAGAGGCAGAGGCACAGAACAAAAGATGAAATGTGAAGGATGATGGAAGCAGATTTTGAACATTTCAAATAAGATCACAAAAGGAGCCTGAAAGGAAGAAGCAAAAGAGGGAAGGAGTTATCTGGGAGATAGACGGTAGGAAAAAAAGCTGTTTTATCATGAAATTACAACTAAAAATCGCTTGGGTTTTGCCAAACATAACATTCATTTGCAAAGCATTGTAATTTAAAGCATAAAACTAACCAAATTTATTTCATGAATGAGAAAAAAAACAAAAGAAATTAATTAAGAAAGTTTGGCTTTGAATCACTCCCTTATCCACTTCTTTTTTACTTCTGGTAGAAATATCTAAAATATCTAAGACAAGATATTTTAGAAATTTAGCTTGAAATGCTCATACTGACTCAAGACAAAGCTTGCTAAATAACATAGGGCTCTTTTGTTTCCTAGACAGAGGGGAGGGTAAGTCTCCATGACTTCTCTACAGTTAAATCTGTTTCCTGGACTGATAGGATGAGCTCTCTATACCTTCTGAAGATTAACACAGCTCATATGGAGGAGCCTTTTCTCCTGGGTTTCCATCAGAGGTAGCTCTAAGTGAAAAATCGGAGCTGTGAAAATGTGTTTGCTCTAAGTTCAGCTTTGGTGCTGTGAGGAAGAGTAGCAGTGAATGTACTCACTTTGTTCTCCATGAAAATCTACCTCTGAGATCTGAGGAATGAGGAGCTGTTACAAAGCTTGTAAAGAATCCTATTTCTTCACAGAGTAGAAGCATAGATTAATGTATGTATATATGTGTAGATAATAAGCGGGCAAACTGGACCCATGAGTCAACTCCTGCCAAGCGTAAGGACTTACAGTCATTTAAGCAGGACGGGACTCAAAACTCTGCATATTGTTTTTTACAAAACCCATTAAGGGATCGTCAAAACTGCATTTGACATTTGCTCCTTGTTACCTTCACCGGTGGATTCCATCCTGGAAGCTGTGTTTACCATATCTCCAAATAAACAGTACTGTGGCATTTTGGTCCACACAACTCCTGTGACAACTGTCCCCGTTAAAGGAAAGAAAACAAAATATTGTGTCTTTAGTTTACATACCCATCCATGCAACCTCCCAGCTGCTTCCTCACCTTTTATCTCATTTATTAACAAAACTAAAATCTCATTTGATAGTAAAATATTAACTAAAACAAAATCAAATTGACTGTCGATATTATCTTGACCAGGTTGTATTTCTGGTTTACAGTTGGCGTTCAGAGCCATAGAAGGAATTGCAAAAGGACTTCAAAACACAATAGTGGAAGAAAGGAGGATGGATGGAGGTACAGATCATGAGATAAGGCACATGCAGATAGTGTGTATGAACAGCAAAAAAAAAATACTGTGAGGGAAGAGGACACAGGAATTTCCCCAATAGGAACTGTTTACAAAACACTCACTAATCCTGTGATAAAAGAAACATGGCAAAAATCTTGCTCCTGCAAGAGCAGCCAGGATATTTGCTGGCAGCTGAAGGCAGCCAAAGAACATGTCCATCAAATATTAGTTTTGATTTCTTCACATCAGCCTCAGATGATTTAAAATGTTGGGGCTTGAATCTCCTGCTGCTCTGCTGACAGAGGCTGTGCTGCAGCCAGATTTGGACAGTACCTGTCTGAATCTGGCTGTCTATAAAGGACTAATAACAGAGACAGAATGGCCATCCCCATGAGCATCAGCAAAGCCATTGGCATTCCAGGGTAGGAAATTTACTTCACTTTTAAGGGGAAGGAAATCCCCGTACGGAAACTTTTCTTAGACTAGAAGCATTTTTTCAGTAGCCTTTTCAACATACCTGCATGGATTCCCTCTTTTACCTTCAGGAGATTTTTAGGCTTGTATAGGATCTTTAAAGTCTTGCAGACAACAATGAGGTCTAAAGCCATGTTTGCAATCTCACCAATCTGAAGGATACCATTCTCTCTGAGTATTCTACATCTGGGTTCACTTCCATATTTTAAAACAACAATACAACTGTGTTAGCCATTGTTATTAGTGACACTTGCTGTAGGGTGCTGCCTGTTTTTTTTTCTAAGCCCTATTCCTTCATATAGTCTCTGTTCAACAGAGAGAACCAGAAAATAAAGTGTAGAGAAATAGTTAATGTGTATAATTACCCTAGCTTTGAAAAATGCTAAATTTTCTTCTTGCTTTTCCATAAAATTGTGTCCTCTCTTTCCTTCTGGACACATGATGGTCAAGCAGATTTTCCTTACCTTATGTCTTTGGGCAGATATAGTAGAAAAAAAAGGGAGTTCCTTGGACGAATTCCCTGGACCAGTGTCCTAGAAGTAAAGGGGATCCAGGAGAGTTGGCTAATATTCAAACACAACTTTCTCCAAGCTCAGGATCGGTGCATTCCTATAATGCACTGATCTAGAGGTCCCTTCCACCCTTAACCATTCTGTGGTTCTGTGAAAACATGGATCCCACTAGGCCTTTTTCATATGCCTCTTGGCATATGCGCATTTGCTGGTATGTGCAGGAGAAGGAACGGGTCTCATTGGGAACCCCAGAGCGCAAGTTGTACAGGAATCCTTTGCTTTATATGTGCAACCATGCCATGGATTTTTTTTTTCCAGTGCTGTAGTATCTAAAGGATTTACAGATTGTCTCATTCAAACATACTGCTAAATTCAGCCAGGTTTTGTGTATGATTGAATTTTAATAGAGGTCAAGTCCCAGCAAATTTTCCAGATAGCAAAAATCATGATATTTTTCTAAAAAGTCCAGAAACAAGGCGTAGTCCAGCCTCTGCTGAGCACGAGGAGGATCACAGATGCTGAGTGTGAGGGGGACAGAGATATAGCTTGAAGGATGGCATCTATGACCCATGCAGAAGTAAACTTTTCAGTTCCTCTGAAGTGGAAGTTGCCAACTGGGATTAGGCGAAAATTGCCAAAATTCAAAGTCAGACCTTGCAAGTCATAAAACCCAAATAAAACAGCAAGGGCTGCTCATTCAACTCATTTGTCCCATCCATAATATTCACCAACAGTACAGAGGAAGAAGGATATTCAGGAAAAAGTACCAAGTTTCCTAGGGCTTTGTTAGGACTTCTTTTTCCTAATTGTGGTGTTTGCTCTTCCAACTGGTGATTCACTTTCTAAATTTCTCTCATATGTTTTTCCTTACCAACAGGGTAATGTTTCTCTATTCTGATGAAATACTTACATATAATACCTCATAATCTGCAGTTCAAGGCATCATACTGTTCCTGTTTTTATTAACATTGTTTGCAGGCATCTCCTATTGTCTCCACCTTATAGACATCATAGTTATCTATGATTTCATCAAAAGTGGTATAAAGCTTGTTTAAGAGATATACTACTTGGTAAGGTGTGCTGCTGCCGGACAGCTCAGTGAAGCCACCAATGTCACTATTTAGACATACACGCACAAAAAATAAATCACCCACAGTCTTTGCTATTTTCCACTAAGCATGGCAGACTAGTAATTCTTGACATACAATAATAATTTCTAAGTACAACTGTTTAGCCCAGCTTTCACTCTTTCAGTGTTTCTTCAGCTGAATATTTTGCAGAATAGTTTTCTTTTGACATTTACTTAGAGTATTAAGTGGTCTTTAAAAAGTGGCCTTTGCTTACCAAATGAGTAAATACTTTCCAAATGAGTAAATGCTTACCAAATGAGTAAATAATTTTTTTTTTTTTTTTACAGTTACCCTTTAACTTGTTACAGGCTGAGTAGTCAATGTTAGACTATGTACAAATGAAAAGGATGCTTTATGCCTACTAATTTAGGAGGAATAAATAATTGTAATTTATCAGCTTTTTTCATACACATTATCACATCAAAATTCAGACTCTGAAGGCATGTGAACTGTAAGGATGGGCATGTATCTCTGTCACAAACTTGGGACCTTTAGTTGAGTCTATCTGTTTGTGTATAAAGCTGTGGGTTAGAGCTCCACAGTAGCTCATTTAATTAATTAATCAAATTAATTTAATTAATTTTAAGATAAGGACTGGAGAATCTGAGAATTTTTTAAAAACATTACAAAAAATGCAGGATTTAATGTTTCTACCTGATACCAGAAACTGATGTTTAGTTGGAAATTTGGTACTCAGGTAGAGCTTAAAAGTTTCTTTAGTAAGAATCAGTTCTATGCCTACTCTCATTTTAACTTACCTGAAAAAGATGGTGGCACTCAAGTAACTTTGAGCTTGCGTGTGTTTTCCCTGCGTGAGATGGTCTGCTACTTGCTTTGGCAACATATCTGTTGTAGTAAATGGAGCATATTATTATTTTACATAGAGTACACACAGTAATGCATATGTTTAAGAGTACAAAGGCAATATTCACCAGTACAACATATTTTTAAGGTGAAAGCGCTCTTTATTATGGAAATCTGCTCTGCAGGAGTGTGAAAATTCAAGTAAAGGCCACTGATACCAAATCCAGATTTTTCAGATGACTCACATTTTTCAGTTAAAATAAACCAGTTTCTACACATTCCAAGTCAGAGTAAGGTTAAATTCAAGCAGTGTGACTCAGGACATAACTGGCTTATTTGTCTAGTATTAATCCTCCTGTCTTATTTTGTCTGCTATCTCCTTGTATTTCTTGATTTCTCTTCTTTATTTCTCCCATCTTTCATTTTCTCAATCTTTTTGTTTGTCTCTCCTGTGAGTCCTATCTGCTCTTTGCCTTTTTTATTTATCTTGGAATTCCTGAAGATACACTGCTTTCAAGACCAAAACCAGTTCCCCAACACTTATAGCTATACAGAAGAATTGCCTAGCAAGATCCAAAAAGTCAGAGCACAGTGGGTTCCTGAATCATATTTCTCTGAGATTAGGGCATTGACTTTTAGGTAGGAAATAAAAAAGATATCTAAATATATTTTCAACTTTCAAAGGAGAAAATTCGCTGCCAGCTAAAGGTTATCTATTAAATAATTAGTCATGAAATGCTTCTCTGCTTGTTATTAGACAACTACATTTAAATTATTATAGAGGAGAACATTTTGCATTTTTGCTACATAACTGACTATACAACAGGCTATCAGTCTTCTGTTTTTAATACATTAAATCCTGGTTTCTGTTCGAAACAAGTGTCTCCAAGTGTTTGCTGTATTTCTCCACCTAAATAACATGAAGAATCGTACAAAACATTTACTGAGGCAGATAGGTTTTAAGCCTTTGAATGATTCTGCTTTGAAAACATTCTGACAAAAGCTCAGACACTAAGTTCCCCTTTTTTTTTCAAAAATCCGAAGATGAGATTTTTTTCTTTAGGTGAATTCATGATGATAGATTTGAGATTGTTCCTCACACTGTTTTCAAGTCTGTGTAATTGTTATGGATCAACACCAGTGCATATGCAAAGTTGCAATGAATATGTATTAAGATACTTAGCTGAAACCAAAGACTTCCTAGACTTTTATCAAAAGCTCATAATGCTTCTCAATAAACTTTCATACTGTGTCCTTTTTCTGTGAGAGGCAATGTATTGTGAAGGCAGGAGTCTCCTGCCTCTGCCAATGGACTTAAAATACAGTGATCAAAATGCCTCATTAGACATTGTATATGTGCCAAGCGGGAAATTCATGCACCTGGAACCACAAAACCTGACCACGAGACAGAGGGGATTATAACTTCTTGCAAGTACATAAAAAATTCAGACTGAAGTTTTATTAGTCTGAAACAAACAAAAATGCTCAGCTCTAACATGTTCAGAAAATTATGAACAACTGAGAGAAATGAGATGAGAAGGCAAGCTGGAACTCAAGCAGAACTCCAGCTATTTTAGAGGTACCGATTCTTTCTTTGAAGTTAATGAACTATTGATAGTTTTCTCAGTAAACAGTGGATATGATATCAAAAAAACAAACCTGAGAGACAGGAACTGTTGAAGTAGGGCAGTTTGACTTGGATTGGACTAAATATCTAAACTTACCAGAGTCATCATCATGTCAACAGGACTAACTTTATTAGGATTCATCTTGTATAACATTTTCTTGACTTGTTCAAATGTGGGGCTGTAGAATGGATTGTTTTTCCTGCACCTCCTGATTAACTGCAGCAGGGAAAGAGGACAATAAAAGCAAACAGCTGCTTGTCTGTGTAGAGGTGTGAACAGATAAGAGTTTCACATTGATATTGTTCTTGGTGCTAACTGTGCACTTGAAGCCCTTTCTGTAGCTGGAGAAAAATGTCATGGCCATACTGACATCTCCACATTTTTACGATGCTGATATTCTTTCTGCCAAATACTGCTGAAGTTCTTCTCTTGTGCCTTGGGATAGTCTCACAACTTATGAGTCGTGTATTTTTCAGAGAAATTATTTGAACACAAAATTCATAAGGGTTTAATAACTTAATATCTAAACCAGTTAACCTCCCACTGAAATTCACACTGCTGCTGAAGGGAAATTTTTTAATGTTTATCTTAATAGCAAACCAGCAATGGTCAGTTGTTATAAAATAATCTTAAATTGAAACAAAACACCACAACCTTCTTCCAGTTCAACAGAACATGACAGAGAGTGTGCTTCATTATGGAACTTGAGCTATTGAACACATGGATCTTCAGCATGACTTAGAATCAAACAAACACCATAATTTGCTGGAGGCATGTAATTCAGTGTTTGAAAGCCCTTTGTCTACAAACTAAATATATATTATCAATATTAAAAATGTGTAGAACTCTACTTTTTATAATCAAATGAAAATATGCAACTCAAGGACTGATTATAAAAACATTATCTAGTGCTTTGACTATTTGGGAGTTCTAAATTGTCATATATAAATTTCCATATGTAAAAATGTCTTTTTTTTTTAGAATATTAAAAATATCTCATAATTCCTTGTTTGAGACATATATTTCTCGGTTTCTACTTTGTCATATTTCTTGGTTTCTAGGTTATTTACTTCTGTTATTTACTTCTGAAGCTTCTTTCACATATAGCAGCCTTACTCCCCTCTATGTAATGTGAGACATGGCAAGAATTCTCACCCTTTCCTGAAATTAATTCTACCAAAGGTGGGCACCAAGTATATTCAGCTGAAGGTACATCATCTTGCTAAAGAAAAAGGGAATTAAAAGTCCTGGAAGGAGAGAAGAGTGGATCAGAAACAGATCCAAAGAGAAAGTTATCATGTTAATAGAATGCAGTAGATAGGTCAAGCAATCCTAGGCAAAAATATGCAGCAGTTTTCATATATGCCGCTGAAAATACACTGCTATGATCAGCATTACTTTATGAATATGATGCATTCCCTATTACTTTTATTTTTTCCTCTCTTTTAGGACTTTTCCAGGTCAGCATTTCTACAACAGAGTGTAGGAAAAAAAAATACAGCCCAATCAATTCTGCATGGGTCCATCTGAAAGCCCTCTAAGCATAAAGGCTTTAATTTCAATCTATATAACAGGTACACAATTATTGAAATGAATGAATACATTGAAAGAGATTTGGTGGCCTGCTTTGGACTGTTATCCCAAACTGTTAGAAGCAGCTTGATAGTTTCAAGCTTTTGTTGTTACATTTATTTCAGATAGATCATGACTACACACTTAAGGTGTATTTTTTTTGTGCTTACTATTTAGAACTGATCATGAGATGTAAACACAGATGATGATACTTTCCTCATAGACAACAGCTCAGTTGCTCTTCTAGCATATTTATACCACCACAAAACTCCACTGAAAGAATCTGTGCTGGATGAGAAGGAGGAAAAACAACTCAAGCAAAAGAAAGATGCTAAGACATATCACCTCCTATCCCACCTTACATCTCAAAAAGGCAGTTTTTGGCCTCATTATTTTCAAAGACCTGGAGGGGAGACTAGCATATCATGAGGAAGCCCTAACTGCAAGATCCATTGGAATTGAATTTGCATCAGAAAAATTAAGATGAAAATGTGATCTCAAAGAGCAGATTAAAGATTAAGTTATTCAGTGTTCAGTTTGTATGTTCATTGGAAGCTGGGGCAAAAATAGTATGAGAACTTAAATTTCATTTTTACTTACTGGCACAGGGTCACTTCTTGTGGCAATTTCTAGTGAAATGATGGCATAACTGAAAATGAAAGAAAAAACGAATCTTAACAAAGGCATATGAAATGAAATTATTGATTTCCTGTCTGCATGATTTCTCACTGTTGCCCATTTTTTGACAGAAAGCTCAATTTGCCTAATGGGAGGATCCCAACTTCTCTGCTATTGATTATTTCTCTATGTTTTCTTCACTGATTGTTTAACAGGCATCTGGTCTCACAGTTTGAAGGAGAGCAAACCTATTTTTCCTGTAAGATATAATGGAGTCCAATGGAGACTTGTGCAGTGATGCCTACCATTCAGATGCACTGAAGAGGTCTGTGCTGTGGAGGATAGCATGGCAGGAGCAGGTTCATCAGGATCATAAGCTGGAGGAGTGGCTGCCTTTTTCCAGTAGAGATCACTAAAAATCTCAGTAACATCCTTCATGAAACTCAATGCCCAGCATGGATAACTTACGGGGAGCATCTTGCTTCCTCTCTCTGAGAGATTATGTCATCATCATCATATTCATCAGATGAATCAAGGTCAAATACATTTTTCAAGGGTAAAGGATGGAAGTAAGGGATAACAATTGAATTTTCAATTTGTTATTGAATGCATCAGAAATCTTTCAGAACAGTGATCTCTGAAGAGACAGTACTCCCTCTGGCCTCCAATCCCAAAGAATTTGCTCTTGCCTCTCTTTGTATTCAAGTCTCTACATGCATCCGTCTTGATGACATTAATTTTTATGATGAAAATTATTTTGCAATCTATTGTATTGCTAATCTGTGCCCTGTTCAGGAAGTCACACTTGCTATGTAGCGAAGTATGGCCATATCTTCTATAACACTGGTGGGAAACCTTTGGCAAATAAAATGTTAGATATAAAATATGCTGAATAGTACTGAAAATAACCTGATGATATTTTTACTTTAATTCTTCGATGATTTGGTTGTACCAAAATTGATAATACCAATTCTGTGAGGCAGCAAATCTCAAACAGATTTTCAAGGAAAACCGTTAGATGATGGTAAGTCTGCTAAAGAATTATTCATTTCATATAACTGCAGTGTACAGAAAACAGCCCTAATAGGGTGGATATGTCTATTGAGTGACATTCATATAACCATTAAAAATCAAGAGAAACCAGTCTGGGAGAAACTGTGGCTGAAAAGCGTCTCTTCAGCTCAAATGGGGGCTGCTTTCATGTTCGTGTTCTCATTCCCATTTTAGCTTTCCCATATGACCAACACATTTCCTGAAGAACTTTAGAAGCAACGTGATTCATCTCTAAAAGCGCACAAAATTAAAAGTCTCACTCCTGTAGTTTCTACTCATTCTTTATTTGGACCATGTCTTCAGGAATATTAATGTAACATCTACACAGGTCACAGCTGCAGATTTCAAGATGAGGCCATTGCTGTCCAGCCAGTGAGCCCACACTCATGCATTAGGAAGGCTTAGCACCTCATTGTATCAAGAAACACAAGCAGCATTAAAATGTCAGTTCTAGGGGTAGTTTGGCTAAAAGGACAAGGGTGTTAACAATGTAAAGCATTACATAGCCTCAAGCTGGAGGTCCTTGGGAGTGGAGTGTGAAATCTATGTGCTGAATAGGCTTGAAGTTTTGATTTATATCTTCTCTTTACCTGTCACTTTACAAACCCATGGGTCATCTACCACACAGTTGTTAGACTTCAGTCGTCCATGATATATTTTGTGTTGCTGGAGATAGGCCATTCCTTGGGTAATATCAGTAGCAAAAGAAAACCTGAAAGACACAAAATGCACGAGGTAACATCCTCGCTAAACTGGATCCTCACTCAAGAGAGCGCCAAAGCCTGCTGAAGTTGAGAGAAATGTTTCCCATTCCTGAAACAGCATACAAATATGCTTATTTCTTCAAAATACGTGAAATGGATTGCTGAATGCTCTTAACTCACACTGAATTATCTGGGTCCATACGTGCTCAGGCTTTTGAAAGACAATTCAGGTTCTTCTAGAATGTCTCAGTACCTTCGTATCCATAAATGGACCTTAAAATTGTTAAAAGAGAAACAAATTTCTGTTAACTTTCTCTGTTTGTTTGGAAAGTATCCTCACTTGCAGTCTTTTTCTTTGCTGAAGGCAAACATAAGGCAGAAATAAAAGCAATGTGTTAAGCAGAATATTTTCAAAAGAGAAGTGCCTTCCCAGAAGTTTTGTAGAGAACCTGAATTTATTTTTTATATTGTGTAATAAAGTGTTTGTAACTGTGCTAGTCATTTCACAAACAGAGGAGCAATGCCTTTTGATTAAACACAGAACTTGTGATATTTAAGAGCAAAATGAAGTTACATGGGGAAAAGGACTTTTAAAAGTAGCTTTGAGTCCATCTGTGAACCTGAATACAAGGCAGGATGCTATTTCTATGATCAGGGAAGCATTAAGGCTTAACCTGAAGCACCCTTCATCTGTGTATGGCTTTTGGAACTAGGCCCAGGAAGAATCTAGTCTGGTCTGGAGTTTGAGCTGCTGCAAAGGAAATGTCAAAGCTAGCAAAACACATCGTACATCCCTGATGTGCCATCATTTTTCTGTCCGTTATTCTGGAGATTTATCATTAATCACTGACCAATACCCTTCTGCTCTTACAATTACCAATCGAAAGGATGAACCAGCTGTGTTTGACAGGCAGCAAAACGATTTTCCTTGGAAAAATTAATAAAATCCAGCTGAGACTTGTTCAGATACTTAAGTAGTACTTGTAAATACACACACGTCTGAGGTAGCAGATGCAAGTACTTCACTGATAAGGCTGGCCATCTAATTGCCACCCTTTTCTTACATCCTCCACTATTGCCTGATGCCTTTGTCTTTGATTTATCTGAGGAAAATGATGATGGTAATGATGTAATCATTCAGAAATAAGCAAGAATGCTCAGTGTAAAAACATCTGTGCTGAACACTGGGTATCATCAATGAAGTGGCTGAGATACTCCAAAACAGTGATCTGTGCTGAGAAAGCAGCCTCTCCTCTGGCCAGTCATATGGAGACAGCTGTTCTTGCCCCTTCTTTATTCACAGCACAGATCCTCTTCAGTATATTCAAATGTAAGTATCACTTAACCTTGTGAACAGATTCCACCACCATCCACAATTACATTGCTTTTAAGAGACAAAGTGCTTTGCAATCCATCATATCAACAACCACGGTAGTGCTCAGGAACCCATCCTTCCTGGATAGTAGTGCAAGGTTGTACTGACTGCATGTATGGCTGTGTTGTGTGTATCTTCACAGTGTGATCCAGAGTTGAAATACACAAATTTTAAAATGTCCCAAAGAGTAAAGGAGAACTGATAGCCAAAGACAGAAGCCTTTGAACATATCCCAAGTGTGAACATATCCCACTGCCAGTATACTCCTCTGAGAGAGGTCAGAGAAGTACCAACTGGATTCAGTCTAACAAGAAACATACAAGCTTTTGCATGACCATAATGTGGCAAGAAACATAAACCGAAGTGAATTTACAGTATAGCAATACAGAAAATAAGGACTGTGTTGGCTTACTATCTCCCAGTCTGTGTGACGTACTGTTTCCTGGGCGTACTGGCAGCTGCTGTGCTCAGAGCAGCAGTGCAGCTGGCACTGGAATCATTAGGTGTCAGGGGGATGCTCGTCATGCTTTCTGTAGCTGTTCATCCTGTGCGATCTAAATGGGATGTGAGATGAGAATGGGCACCTGAAGATGCATGTTTTTGCAAGGTGCACACTCTTAGGCAAAAAAATAGAGAAATTCTTTAAATCCAGGACTGGCCTTGGTAATACGTAAGACAGAAGGGCATTGCTTAGAATGCAAATACTATGTAAAATATAACAAATCTCCAGAGGTGAAGCATTGCTAAAGACCTCTCACACCCTAGGATTTCCTGCAAGTTTTCCTGATCTCGGGGTAACCAGCCCTTGCTGATACTTTGATGCAGATGACAAAACCCAGGGAAGGAGAGCAAGCTCTTTGCCATATTTTAACAAGTCTATTTGAAGCTCCTAGAAAACTGTAAAGTACAGTGTCGTGGGAAGTGATTATGACACCAGGGGGAAGTTAGAGAAGAGCAACAATACAGTCAGATGAAAAAAGATCAGTGATCTCAATGTATATTTTTTAAATTCATCTTGACCATCTCAAGGTAACAAAATAGATTTGGAAGCAGAATTAATAAATAACAGATCATTTTGCCACCTTGAATTAAGCTCCAAGCTGGATCCATTGTTCTAAGTACTGCTGAAAACTCTCAAATCTCCCTGGTATCCGTATCCAATATAGTGTTGCAGTGAGAGTTCAGCATCTCACACTAAACCAGGACTGCCATGTTCCCACACTATAGTATTATCCACGTGCAGTTAAAAATTACACTGACATTTGGAGTCTTTTTACAACATTCCACCCAAGAATACACTAGAGATCCCTGGGATAGATCTGAAAAATAGAGTGTATCTGTATTGCGCAATGCACCAGAAAAGGAGTTACCTTGAAAAAATAAATCTTCACAGCATAAGCTACATTGCCTGGTAGCAGCATTACTGATATGTTTTTCCTTTTAGGCAGATGCTCATCTCATCTAGTGGGTGTCTCTGGATAGTCCTGACTAGAAGAGACATGTTCTTCGATACCAAATTAATGACTTTATCAACCTTCTTTACTTTAAGTTGCTATTGCTCCCAGGCCTTAAACAGTATTGTTGCTTTCCAGGCAAGGTTTCTTCCCAGGAAAATTGCCTTTCCATCCTTGATTTTTCAGATTAGTTTTTATTGTGCTATTTTTTTGATTACACTTCTAATTCCTCTCTTTGTCTCTCAGGTTAAAATTATACAGAATGTTACATGCACTAAGGTAATTGGAGTTTATTTTGTCCAGGTCCAGAAGTTGTCAGCGTATTTTGAACAAAGCCAGCTTAGTTTTCTTGCTTAGTTAGCTAGAAAGTCACTATAACAATGTAAGAACTGTTTACAGTAACTTTGAAAAGTTTTGCTAAATAAAAATGATCAGTGATCAGTTCACAGAGGTTACAATAATGATTACTTTGGATGTACATTTTTTAAATTAATAAATCTTTTGGTAGACTGCTATAACATAAACACATACTTATGAGTACTTATGATATACTTTCACTTATGACATTCTTTCACAAATCAATTAATGACACTGTTAATAGCATCTAAGTGATAAATTACTAACCTTGTTTGATGCAGGTGAAGTCTATAATCCAGCTTTCATCCCAAAACATCCTCTTCTTCTGATACTGAAACCACTACAAAATAAATAAAATTAATTCTTCATGTGGTCTTACTGGTTTTGAAGGACTTAAGGCAGAGATGAGTTTTTCAAATATAAATGGCTACTTCTGACTGAAATCTGATCTAATACCAAATATTCTATAAACTGTACTATTTTATATTCTTAATCAGATACAACATTTTGCAATGGCTACAAACACTTTCCATTCATGTTAGTATTTTTATGCAGTATATTTAGATATCAGGACAGTGAGTGTTTCACATCACCTCATGTCATGAAAATGTCCTTTGTTCCATAAGTGCATGACAAGAACACATTACACTCCTCACTCTAAGAAAGGAAGCAGTACAGGGTGCATCAGTCCACAAATGAGACAGTCTTATATAAAATACTCTGGAATAATAATATATTACCCATAATTGATTTACTGAAAAGCTAAAATGACCAATAAATACAGAATTTATAAACTCAGGCTTTCAAAAGATGAGTTGCAGATAAAATTATACTGCTGGAGTAATTACCATCAACACCAACATGTAAAACCAAAGCAGCATTTTGTCATCTCTTTTCCCCTGTTCTATAGACTGGTTTTGAAGATTAGAAAAGATGCATTCATTGAAATAGTACACCCAGACAATACTGGAGGAACAGAGGAATGTGTTGTGGAGATTGTGTCAGTATTTTCGTAGAACTTTATGACTATGCAGACTTCATCAAAATGAAGTCTTTCAGTTATTTTCAAGTGTCTCTAAAGACAGCTGCGTTATTTTTTTGCAAAGATGCAATTGAATAAAGTCTTAGTAAATCGAAGTGACTTCTGGCCACTGAACAGTGGAATCCTCTCCCCTGTTTGAATGATTAAATATGTTGTTATAAGACCTTTAGATAAATCTATGAAAGTTATTCACTTTTTGTGAAATGCCAACTGTTACCTACTGTAATACTTCACTAAAGCTTGTCTGAACTTCTCATCTGTTCAATTTCATTTTCCTATCAGACTATATTATTTTACAGTACGGATATTATAGTACATTATCACAACAATGCTGTGCATTACAAATACTGAAATGAGAAACAGAGATACAGGGAACTTAAAGACTAGTTTTCAAAAGTGCTTTACTTCCTAACTCTGAAAGTCAAGCAGAGAGGTAGAGAATAGAGCCAAAAATCAAGCTGTGATTGCCTGAGGCCACCAGCCTTCCCCTGCCCATTCCCTTTGAGCTCACTTGAATACTTGACATTCTCTACAATTATGGAGTGAGACAAAAAGAGAAGCAGTTTCAGAGGTAACAAGAGACAAACAGTTTGGAAGATTTATAAGCCAAGCCCCAAACAAACCATCTGTTATGTACATAGTCAATGTATATATCTACATCTCTCTAGACTCTACATCTTCAAATAATCCCCTGCTAACCTCTCGCCATGATATTCAGAAATATTCTTTTTTTTTTTCAAGATGAAGGCACATTAAGAATATAAATCCAGTTTACCAGAAGTACTGTGGAAAAAAATGCACCATATTAGTATGCTGTCTCCTCTTTCTACGTGTACTACTTTTCCAAAGGATCTAAAAGGACTTCTCCTATATTTATACACTCCTCTCTGCACATGTCCCTTTTCATTTTTCCTTCAGGACTCTATTATAATAACTGATAACTATTAGAGCAAAGCTGAGTGTTTTTTAATGGAACAAAACTTTTCTGTGCCTTGCTTATACTGAGAAAATGAGCCTGCAATAAAAAGAAAGAACAGCTTAGCACTATTCCCTTTCAATCCTCAGGTATCAATGTGTTAACAACACCCAATGTGCAATGTATTGCATTAGAAGCTGTATTTGAACTATTAGATTTAATGGCCTCTGGTGGACTTATTTGCTTTATGAAGTTATCTAATTCTTTTTCGAATTTGTGAATCCTTCCGACCTCCATTGCATTCTGAAGTAATTAATTTTGCAGTATACTTTTACTTGGAGGGAGAAACATCTCTTTTTCTTTTAAAATTGCTGCCTGATAACTTCACCTGGCATCAATATTTCTCAGGTTGTGCTGAATTTTAATAACTGTCTTTTCTTTATCCTTATATATCCCTCTGCTATACTCCTCTTAAGTCGTCCTTCTTCCAGGATGAAGACTTCTGATTCAGTTAGTCTGCCTTCATAAAGAAGGCAAGAAAGTATTTTCTTTCTTGCCCTTCTACTTTCTTATGCAGCACACAGTTTCTGGATTCAGAAAATCTATCCCTGGACTTAGAACGAACTGCATTCTGCATAACCAAGTAATGGAAGTGAGAGACAGGAAATAAGAGGAGAAAAAGAATACTTACCATGATAGTCAAAATGAAGCTGGTGCAGACTGAACACACGGGTAAGGCAATGGCTATCTTAAATCAGAAGACAGTGGACATTCCCCAAAATCAGCTGGGCAGGTCGAGCAGCCTTCTTCTTCCTCACAGGAGCCATCTCCACAAACTAATTAAAAAAGAAAATATGAATAAGGATGTTTTAAGGCAACCTCCTCCAACTGTAAGGCTGAATTCAATCACAAACAGTGTCTGGGCTGCAGAAGACTGAGTACCCGAAAGAATAAATTTTGTAGAATCCAGAGATGGTACCTAGACTGTGAAAGAATTATTTGAACTTTCAAAGTGATGCAAGGTCTCTTCAATCAGTCAAAACTGCTTAGGACGTGAGAACTTTTCACATGTTGGTGTATACTCTGTTTCCCATTGTTCGTCTGCCTTTCTGAGACTCAAAGTTCCTTAAGGCAGAGGTTCTCTTTTATTCTGCGTACTTAGTCCAGACCTTAGGACCTCTAGAAGTAAGTAACTTTTCCACAGCAGCCACAGAATACTCTGAGTACTCCGAGTAACTTTCTGCAGAATTAATCCTTACAAGCTATTCTCAAGGTATTTTGATTTAAAATCAAAACTCTAGAGACCAAAACTGCGTCTCCCATGTTTTGAATGGTGTATCAGTTTTACTTCTTCACCGAAGCTAATAGCATTCTGTGCTTCTCTTTTTCCTGAGAGAAGCAAAAGGAATTATTCTGTCAATAATTATTTTTGAAAAAAATCAGCAGCAACAAAAATCCATTACTCAGTAATAACTCTTCATGCTTCTTATGACTGCACTGTAACACCAGGATTCTCTGCCTAAGGATTAGAGCTGCATTTTTTTTCTTTTTTTTAAGAAAATTCAAACTCATCTGTCTCTAATTTTTGAGGTTGCTTTACTAGTTTATTTTTTCATAACATTGGGAACTATGTTCATAAACTGCCAGAAGAGTTGGTTATGAGAGTACTGTGATGACATTCCTGTTTTACTCAACATTTTTTTTCAGATCACATGTTCAGTTTATGAAATAAGATACACTTATTTTATTTTATTGTTTTGTATTGTATGGTTAAGAGAATTTTTAGTATTTCTACTGGTATATATCCAGCTTTACTAAAGCATATTATTGGTTTTGGGAGTGATTGAAATTTTATATGAATAATAAAACCAAGC
>JAUBNY010000289.1:99205-111999 GCA_032275445.1 Crypturellus soui
CTATTAATTAGCTTTTTCATCTTTCAGTTATGATGCTGACTTGAAGGAAACTATAATGTGCATACAGTAGTTAGGAGATGTGTCATCATCAAAAACTGGATATCAAAGAATGAAGAAGGCAAGTGATCTGTTTCACCAAAACAGAACCAAATAAATCAGGCTGGTTACTAAGATGCTAGAGAAATTCTTTGCAAGACAGTTTGAAGCTTTGTATTTTTTATGCCTTAAAGAACAACAACAACAACAATAAAAAGGCAAAAAAAAAAAAAGCATTCACAGAGTTACAAAACATCAGCCAAACTTTCCTGGGAATGACTGAGGACAGCATATGAAAACTGGAGAAAACATTTCAAGTTCTTACCAGTCATGCAGCAATCGACTCTCTTCCTTTTGGCAGCATTTTTTAGTGAGAAAAGGATGGCTAAAGCAGCCCAAGGTCAATAATGGGAGCTACACCTATGTAAGAGCCACAACCTGGGTTCATCCTGTTACCAGAAGTGAATGGCAGTTTCAACAGTCTGCAACTGCCATCTGCTGGTAATACAGTTAAATCTACTGTTTTGTCACAAAACTCTTCATGGTAAATCATTTGCAAACATAGCTGATGTTAGTTTGTTCAGATATTGGATCATTCTGTTCTGTTCAAATTACTTGGCAGTTATGCAAAATTGCAATGAGACTATATTTAGTATTGATGGGGCATTTTCTTTTTTAGGGGACAAATGTCTGCATTACAAACAACCAATATCCCTGTGAGCAAACGTATGCAGAGGGTTGCTCTTGCAGGAACCTTTCCTGCGTATGCAGGAAAGGCAAGATGTGGGCAGCATGTAAAAAGCTGAGACACTAGTATCTCAGCTTCACCTCTCCTGCAAAAAAAAAAGAGAAAGTACCTCTCAATTAATGTTTTTCAAAGCATTTGTTTTGATGGACAGGAAATTGTTTCCCCTCAATTTTAATGAGCTTGCACTTGACTGCAGCACAGAGGCTTGTGCTTGAGGCTTTTGTGTTGCTCTTGCTCCCAGCACAGCCCTGCAGTGGGGTGGGAGCTGTGATATATGTGGGGCTGAGCACTGGGAGCAGCACTGGCACTGTCTGATCCATGGTGCCTCTGGGACCTCACACAGGTGGCATGGCTGTCCCATCCTGCTGGTATTTCCAGCTGTCAAACAGGCTTTTCTCCACCTGTTAGATATCTAGTCTTCCCCCTCTTACACTCACGTTCCTGACAGTTGTTTCTGGCCTTTCCATTACCTACTCTATGGGGTAAAGAAGTGCTAGTCGTCCCACTTCACAAAGGGATGCCTAAGATGTAGAGAAGAGAAAGAAGCAGCCCAAGTATTTTAGATCCTCAGTCACCAATATTTCTTCTGCTTCTTTTGCAGACCTCTTTTGCTTAATGACATGCCCCAGGTTGCTAAATCCTGCTGTACTCATTCCAGAAACCATTAGCTCATTCTTGCAGGCCCAAACTGTTCAAGGCTAACTTCAGAAAACCCATCTCCTTGGTTTGATTATCTCATTGTTCATTGTTTTGCAATACAATTCATAGCATGAATGCAACAATCAATCTGTGCTCAAATTAGGTAGCTCTGTAAACACAATAACTACATCTGGTAGAAAAGTGAAAAATGCGTCATTGTTTTCACTTTGATTTCTCTGCTGAAAGATGAAGTCAGAAAGGCTATGCCAGCCAAATACATACAGCTTTATTATCATATAAAAAAATTTCATCATATGCTGCATGCTGAGACAATTGTATTTGGGGAAAAAAAAAGTAACTCTGTGTAATGGTCTAACATGTAAGAGCTTTCTCCAAAAAAGCAAAGGAGATACGTCCAGAAGCTCTATTCCTAGAATTTCTGGAGCGTTTACAAGCTGCAGCAGTCCCAGTATATCAAATCAAATACTAACTAGGATCATACACTTCACAGAACAAAAGGTAAATATAAATGCAATACCAAACATATAGTAACTTATCCTAGGCGGCATTGCTGAACTGAAGTAACACAAGATGTCAAAGACATCAGTGTTCTCTAGCCAATTCTGTTATAAACACAATTTTAACTAGCTCACCCACTAAAAAGTCTTTCTCGACCCTCTGTTACCTGGCCTTTTCCCAGATAAATGTCCCAAAGAAAAGTAAGAATACTGCTATGTGAAGTAGAGAGCTCTTGAATGTCCTCTGTGGTTCTGTCATAGAGCACATTCCTAGGAAAGGCCAACAGTATCCCGTGGAAGCTTGGCAAAAGAGGGCACTCTTCCCAGCTGAGTATGACCAAGCATTTTAATCTCTATGTGGTGAGGTAGGTACGTAAGGACTAGGCAGTTCTGATCAGCCTGAACACCTGAGAAGGTTATGTAGCCTGACTGGCAAGCACATGGAAGGCTGCCAGATGGATGCAAGGCTGTGCAGGATGGCTCATCCAGAGAAGACCAAGGAGGCAAAGTGGTTATTTGTCTACCAAGCTTGTGGGGAAATAAGGTTTTGGAACAGTGAGGCTGCCAATCAGATTCGGCATGGCTGTTCAGTATCATGAGAAGGACTGTGGGCTGACTCAGTGTTGAGAATTACTGAGTACAGTTGAATGCACAATTCTAGGAAACTCAGAAAAATGCTACTAAAATTGATGTCTCTAATTAGCAGCAGTGATTTATTTAACATTGCTTATTAGTCTGCCATAATGATCATTCAGGATTGTTAAGGACTATTAACTGTCTTTTTAAATATTCTTCTCTCTCTTTTTTCTATTTCAAAGTAACTCGAAAGTTCTCAAGGTAGAGAACTTTGACTGAAGGCTGTGTGGTAAAGGGTGAAGAAAATTAGTGAATGAAATGTATCTGGGCGTTTCACAGCTATGCAGAGCTATTGAGAGACAGTAGCCTTGGCGGTGTGTCCCACACTACTTGTATGATGAAACTCATTGAAAGCAAGTACACAAAGTTCCTGGGGGACTGGCATGAAACTGCTGAGCTTTTCAGCAAGTAGAGAATACTTAACTAGATCTAAAGTCAATGAGTTTTAATGTTCATCTCTGAATGTGCAATTTGCACATTCACAGATTCTGTGTTTTCAATACTAGGTAGAAAGCATACATTACTTCTTAAACATTGTTTCTTAGACCTATAGCACTTTCCAGGTCACATGCTGATGGTATGGCTGTTGAAAGGTATGGATTAATGATTACAGAAATGTTAAGCAAGCATCAATTATTATTATATTATTATTTGCTGGTAGCATGTGTGAAATCCTTATGTATATTTTGGAGAACAGAATACTTGTAAAGATAGAAATGACCTGGTCAGCTGTGGAAAAAAAAGTTGTCTTTCTTACTGACTTTTCTGTTGGGTATCCATATGACAAATATTTTCTTACTTTACAGTCCTTTAGCATTGCTTGCATTTTATTATAAAACAGTTTCAGTTTCTATATGACTACACAGATATTAGTAATAAGACTGTTATATATAGGGGCCTATAAAATGACCTGTATTAGCTTTTAAGATTAAAAGTATTAATCCTAGTATTACAAATTTAAGAAATTTGCCATATCAGGTTAAAGCAAAGCTTTAATAGCCTATTTTCTCTTTGGGCCTATTCTGATCACTGGAAATGTAAGAAGAATATAAAATAAAAAGAATTGTATGTGGCATATGATTATGCATTCATAGTGATCTCCTCCTTGAAAGTCAGCTGACAGGCTTTCAATACAGTGAGCCTGCTGACTGTCTAAATTAATGAAAAGAGAATGAAACTTTGCTGAGAAACAATTTAGCTGCATATCTTAATGAATGCTGTTAAAATAGAGAGGGAAAAAAAAAGAAAAAGAAGAGTAAACTTTGTACCAAAGAACTCATTTTACTGTTTGTTTGAATGAAGTAGGACAATAACAATGCTCTCATCCACACATCGGAAACATCAACTAAATTTAGGTTGTGCCACCTTACTTTAAAAATTGTGAAATTTGGTATTGGAGAAAATATAGCAGAGGGCATTCAATGTCTCCATTTTAAAACTCATTTGATGGATATCTACTTACCCAAGAGTGCATTTCCAGAATGAAGTTACAGCATTTGTTGGTCACATCCATTTTTGTCCTGTTTAAAAGCAAAAGCTATTCACATTTTCACAACTCTAGAAATGTATGGGCCAAATTAACTGTGTCAGCTGATTTTATGAGTCAGCAAGTAGTTGTTGTGTAACAGCAGTTACTACTGAGCTGGGCTGGACTCTTAACAATTGCCTTAAAAATTACAGGGCAAAAGTAACCATGTTGAAAAAGCTGCATTGATTTATTCAAAAAACTGTTCCAGAAATATAAGGTTTCACATCCAGCTGCCCAGTTAACTATTTCTTGAAAAAATCTGCATTCCTACATGCTTTAGGCATGTATGTGTCACAGCAGATGTATATTAGAGCAGTTGTTCGGTTTGTGTGTCCAAGTATAGCAAAAAAAAAAGGTTGATGTTATGAATTTTTTGTTTGTGATCTGCTTGACAACTTTGTCATGCAGAACTATGGATGAGGGTTGATTCTATGAGCCTCTGCACCTGGACCATGTTATGGTCAACGAAAGGAAGATATACATAACTGTGAATTTTTTCAGGTATGCATATAAACTTATATATACAGCTTCCTTCCCTCTGCAAGGAGACTTCTGTCTGTCTTCCTCTTCCCAAACTTTACCAAGAAGCACAGGAGTGAAGATATGTCCTGAAACGGTATTCGTAGAAATCCTGTCCCTTTGAACAAAGTCTCAGAAGAGGCAGACATGAATAAATGGCAATGTGCATCTAGAACAGAGATTCTGGATTCTCTCTGTGGTGCTGAGTTGAGCAACAGGGTAAAAAAAAAAAAAGTGTGCCTGAATTCTTAGGAATTTGACAATGAAGAGCAGCTACCAGCTGAAATGGAGCTTCACAAAATGGAGGTTTGCAACATGTTTTAAAACAGAGGCTAAAATTCAGAGTTCCTTTTTATAGCTTTGTGAGTCAGGCAAGTCTAGCACACTCAATAATTAGCAGAGTAGTGGCTAATCTATTTTCATCTTAGATATAATTTGAATTGTGTTCTTCTCTATGATGTAATGGCATTGGAAAGCCTCAGATTTTGTTTTTGAATCTTAAAATGCAAAAAAGGGTTATGCTTTAGTACTTTTAGCACATGTGATTGAACTGCATATCTTTATTTCATTTACATAGATGACACACTACTTGGTGGAGATACCTCACACATTGCAAGCCTCTCCAAATTACCAGCATATTGCACTTCATACTGGTCTGAGTTGAAGAACACAAAGATGACTCAGAAGATGGATGTGTCTTTCTGTACTGCAAGCAGCTTACAGGAAATGTCATATCTAGGCTCCAAGAGACACTCATGGTGAATCAGAAGATACAAGAGAGGCCAAGGGCTGGGCTGAGATCCACATTGTGTACTAGACCACTTGCCTCAAACAATTTTACCCAGCTTGGCCCTGGATCTTATTGCCATTTGATTCAGAGAAATGAGTCAGCCTGTGAGGAACTCCATGTTTCTGGATAATCCTTTGATATTCTCGGTCTCTTCACTGGACTTGACCCCATAAAATTACAATCCATTTGGAAAATATATTAAGAACATTTTATGTGGTTCAGCTATCCTTTGGAGTCTCCCATTGGTACCTCCTGCCTTGCTGTACCTTTCCTGAAGAGCACAGACTGCCTTTATTTTGTTTCTAACTGGTCAAGGTCACACTTGCTGTCAATACGTTAAATACTTTCCAAGAAATGTGACTGGATTTCGGGAGGATTTTGATTGTTGTTGTGACATAGAGGAGATGAAAACAGATAAGGAATGTCAGCTGCCACTCTAAGAAAGTCCCAGCATTGACACTGAGTCCCATTGGGACACTGAGTCCAGGTCCTGCTATCATTATTGTGTCCATAAAGCAGGTTTCGTTTAATGAAATTCTCCACATATAAGAAATTTTTCTCCAGCTCTTTCTGTCTGCTGGATCATTTATTGTTGATAACATAATAAGGAATTTCTTCACTCCAAGCCTTGAAACTCACATAATTTTCTAAACCCCAGTCCTCAGAATAGTGGCCTTTGGTAGAAGAAGTAAAATTTCAAGTATTGATCACACAAAATCTGCCTTGATCATAAAACAAAAAAACAGAAACAACACTTGCATTATAAAATAAGCAGTAATTCTAGAAATTTGAACCAAAAAGTCATCATCCTTAATAAGAAATGTATACAATATTGGCTCAAAAATATAAGGTCTCAGATTTGCTTGCTTACAACTATTATGTTAAGAGTGGGATTTTTTTTAATAAGAATAATCTAAGATTAGAAGTTGATTCCAGGTATTAAGGTAAAAGAATTAGTACAGTTTAATATTTATAGGATTTTATTTGGTTTTGATTTTATATAAGAGTTTAGCCAATAAAAATCAAAGACATACTTTGATGTAAGAAGAGACAAAATTGAAATAAAAGTAAAAACAAAAAATCACAACATAAAACCAAACCTTACAATCTCTTGCACTCCTGGCAATTTTAGGGTACAATTCCTAGACCTGTGTAGCATAAGGTATTTTGCAGCAAAAGCAGGCCTTGTTCTTTTCTGTGGTGGTAACTTCTGTCACTGTATGTGGAAACATGTATCAAGAGATTTATCAGAAATCTGCATATATGCCAACTTCAGCATCTGGAATGAATAACAGGCACTCTGGAACCCATGGTATCTATTTAATTGTCCGCTTTATGTATAAATGTAAATGCTCTATTGAGATTATAAATTGTCTCTGCAGTTCAGATGTGTGACAACTCTCCCCTCTACTAATTCTTGCTAATTTACCTCAGATACAGGCTTTTTAGCTATGAATGACCATTTATTGAGGCAACAATAAGACATAAGTTCCCTTGAAAACACTGGTTCCTTGAATCCGTGTTTTAACAATTATCTTTCTAAGAAAATTTTCAAGTTTTATGACTAATGCAGAAAACAAAGTTGCATTTGAAAGTTACAATCCAAGAAAAAAAAAAACATTTCTAATGATCATAGCCATTCAAGCCATTAAACACTTCCTGTTAAAATCCAGTTTTCTAAGCCCTCTGATTATGCTTTTTGATTTTGGATGAGGAAAGAAACTGTTGTGAGAAGGAAAAATCACAGTAGTTCTGTGTATGTGTGTGTGTGTTTGGCCTTTCTAAGCTAAGGATTTTTTTGCCTGTTTGTGAATGTACTTTTGAATTGAGGGCAGGATCCTTCTGGGGGAGATTAAGGAGGGGTAATGAACCCATGTCCATGTAACCATAAGACAACTGTGAGGAGGCCTGCTCAATAAGACAAGGTGATAATTGTCCTTGAGTTACCTCCACAGGACACTGGCATCCTTAGAAGGGCATGGAAGGACTGGAAGAAAACCAACGTCATTCCAGTCTTCAAAGAAGGCAAGAGGGAGGACCTGGGAAATTACAGGCCAATCAGCCTCACTCACCTCCATCCCTGGAAAGGTGATGGAGCAGCTCATCCTAGAGACCGTCTCTAGGCATGTCAAGGAAAAGGAGGTGATCAGGAGTAGTCAACATGGATTCAAAACAGGAAAGTCATGGCTGACAAAACTGACTGAAGCCTTCTACGATGAGGTGATCGACTGGATGGATGATGGATGGGAGAACTGTGGATGTTGTCTACTTTGACTTCAGAAGGGCTTTTGACACAGTCTCCCATAACATCCTCATAGGAAAGCTTACGAAGTGTGGACTGGGCAAATGGACAATGAAGTGGATTGAGGACTGTCTGGATGGCAGAGTCCAATGGGTGGTGATAAATGGGGCCAAGCCTAGTTGGAGGCCTGAGCCCAATGGTGTCCCGCAGGAGGTCAGTACTGGGCCTGGTGCTTTTCAACTTGTTCATCAATGACTTGAATGAGACCACAGAGGGCATCCTCAGCAAGTTTGCGGATGACACCAAACTGGGAGGAGTGACCGACACTCCTGAGGGCTCTGCTGTCATTCAGAGGGACCTGGACAGGATGGAGAGTTGGGCAGAGAGGAACCTCATGAGGTTCAACAAGGACAAGTCCAGGGTCTTGCCCCTGGGGAGGAATAACCCCAGGCACCAGGACAGATTAGGGATTGAGCTGCTGGAAAACAGCTCCGCAGAGAGGGATTTAGGAGTCCTGGTTGACAACAGGTTAACCATAAGGCAGCAATGTGCTTTTGTAGCCAAGGTCAATGGGATCCTGGTCTGCATGAGGAGCAGCGTTGCCAGAAGGTCGAGGGAGGGGATCCTGCCCCTCTCCCCAGCTCTGGTGAGGCCAGACCTGGAGTATTGGGGGCAGTTCTGGGCTCCTCAGTACAAGAAGGACATGGAGCTTCTAGAGAGGCTCCAGCATAGAGCCACAATGATGATTAAGGGACTGGAGTCTTTCCTATCTTACGAGGAAAGACTAAGTGAGGTGGGCCTGTTTGGTCTGGAGAAGAGAAGGCTGAGAGGAGATTTGATCAAAATGTTCAAGTACCTGAGGAGTGATTGCAGGGAGGATGGGGCCAAGCTCTTCTCCGTGGTGGCTGGTGATGGGAGAAGGGGTAATGGGTGTAAGTTGAAGCACAGGAAATTCCATCTCCATGTGAGGAAGAACTTCTTTCCTGTGAGGGTGACAGAGCCCTGGCACAGGCTGCTCAGAGAGGTTGTGGAGTCTCCTTCTCTGGAGATCTTCCAAACCTGCCTGAATGCCACCCTGTGCCACATGCTCTAAGTGTCCTCGCTGGAGCAGGGAGGTTGGACTAGATCATCTCTAGAGGTCCTTTCTAACCTTAAGTATTCTGTGATTCTGTGCATGGGATGAGAACCAGCTCAGCACCAGCTGAGGTTTCGTCACAGCTGTGAGGAATGAAATGCAGCAGCCAGACGTGGACATGCTGCGGCATCATATTCCTTGGTACCTAGAGTGGACTTGGAAATCAGAAAAGTTTCTGATGCCTTATCCGAGGAGGGACATGATAGTTCTCTGAATCCTGCTGTATCAGCACTGTCTTCCCTGCAAAAATGAATATAGTGTACCAGTTAAACTATTTTATTCGGATTGTACAAGTTCATTTTCAGGAAAATATATGCTTAAATCAAAGCACTTAAGCTTCCCAGGCTATAAAAGGAATAGGATATGAAAACGGCACTAATATATGAATTATAGGGTTTATTAAAATACCGTGATCAGAATGCACCGGGGAATTGGTTTAGAACAACAAGGTTTTAAATTACCTAGGCTAAGAAGACACTGGAGACAACTTGCACAAAAGCATTCATATTCACATTTTCCAAGAGTGACTGTGGTTTGACAAGCTATGCCAAAAGAATGTGTTGTAAACATCAAGACATCTGGTCTCATGTTCGAACGATATTTAATACTGTGGAATTTATGATCTTGAATACTGATCAAATGTAAATATATATATATGTATTTACTTTATTTTTTTTCTAATTAAACAAAAAATCCTGTTTGAAGGACACACGAACACTTGAGCAAAAAGAGAAAGAGATAAAGTGAGCACTGATCAAGTCAGATAGTAGACGTTATGATCTTCTGTTCAATGGCAACTATATTATCTGCTGAAATATAGGCCTGAATCTAAGCCATTTCCCTGGAAAATATTTGGGTTAATATACTCTCTTTTTTCTTATGGAAATAAATTGGAAAATTGCGTGTGAGTGAATAGAGTCAAATATAGGCAAGCATGCAAGTGCTTCTTAGAAAAATCTGAGTAGATGGATATAGGGGGATGTTTCAAACCCTTACACATCTCACTCTGTAAACTGTGTTTTCCCATCGTCCTTTAACTTAATAGAACTATCCAGGTTTATGTCATTTTGTTAGGCAGACTATAGTGATAATTACATCTTTCTTTTCTTTGTGCTGGTGCAAGGCCAGGGCATTTTAAGATTAGACAACTGTTGTAAAGAATGGAATGTCAATGAAGCCTCCAATGTTTATTTTTGTGTATTGCGTAATTTCATTTGCATTATTGCTTCAGTAATGTCCTAGTCCAGCAACATATGTATTTACATTTATGAAAATGTACTTAATACATTGAGGGATTAAAATTTTAAACTTGTTATTTACTTGAGACAGACATTTAAAAGCCATAATTTCAGGATAAAATTATTAAGAATAGAATGAAAAAAATATTAACTATAGTAATTATATATATAAGTAACAGAGATTTTATGGTCATATTGATACCTTGAGCCTGGGTCAAGTCTATTGCAATTACATGATACTATAGTGAGATGGAGATGTCCCTATCATAAAACCAACCAATATGCCACTTTATTTGCCCGTCTTACTCTGGAAGGCAAAAGCAAAACCTTGAATGGGCATCTCTATTGTAGTCATAGGTCAGAACAGAAGCACAGACAAGCGAGGAATTTCAAAAGAGCCTGTTTGCGCATGCACAAGCGCACTCAACCCGCACTCAACGTGAACTGGAGAAAAGCTCTTTTTAGGGTTACAACTTTACCATATTTCTCAAGGAACCACCTTCTGTGCCTGCACCATGCCATGCTCTTTTGGACAACATCCACTAGCTCCTTGAATTCGATGGCAAAGACAAGTGTTTTGGCCAGCTGTGTCTGCAGATTAATATCTACACACTTTGCTACTGTTTAAGTCCTGCATAAACAAGCCTATGCCTGTTCTTTTTTCTCACCCACACCACCGAAAGGCTGCTTATAAAAACTGTTTTTATGGTCTTTTGACCTTTTCTTTATCTGAAAAGAGGGAAGTTTGGGTTTGCTTCCTGTAATATGAACAAGCTAATGCATGTCACCCAGTTGGTTCTTCTTTTGTGTCCACCAGGAGAGGTTTTTCAGGTGATATCGACTAGCTATTGAGCTTTCGAGAAGTGGAAAATTTATGGATTCGGTGTCACCACTTCTACAATACAAGTGAATGTGAAGATCTTGCCCCCTGCTGTCTTTTCCACACATTTCCCAGGTGAAATCGTGCAGGTGATGGTCACTGAGTCTTTGCATTCCTTTGAGAAGAGCAAAGGATCTTTATTTTCTATTTTGCCATTGCAGCCTACATATCTCAGTCTGTTTTATTTTCAGTCCACAAGATGTCTGATGAAATTTGAGAATCCATCTATTTATTTGGGCTCCTCTGTGGGCATGCAGATGTTGTTCACATAAGTCCATTGCAGATTAAGGAAAATTGATTTAATTGTAAGGGAAAGCCACAACAGTATATTTTCTGTGACAAATAATGGACTAAAGCATTTTTCTTACTCTCACTGCTACTGCAAAAACTCTCTACTACAATATTTAAAGCTTTATATTTTAATAAAGCTATTTTAATAAACACAGGCTTAACTCAAGAATATACCTCACCTCTTAACTTAGCACCTTTGAAAAAGTTTACAAGTTGGGTTTTCTTATGTAGAGTACTGCCTTAGATAAATAATAAAATCGGATAGGGCATAAGGATGAGTTAAGGATGGGAGTAATGGGATAAAAAGTCTTCTGAAGAGGAAGGGGACTTACTGCAGAAAGCCATCTCTCCAGTATAAATCAACACAGAACCTGAGGGGACTCAAGGTCTCTAGTATGCCAAACTGTTATAGAATCAGATACTCCTGTATCTTCTTATTTCTTACTGGGATAAATGGCATTGCTGATTGCCAAATCTCAGTTAAGAACAGTTGAAAAGAAACATTCTACTGTTTTGTTGCGAAGAATTCATAATCTTTCCTCTGGTCTTAGCTGGAAAACTGTGTCTGAATCTCCTAACCATGCAGACTCAGTAGGAGTCTTTCAGAAGAAAACACTTCCTGAAAAAGAAAAACAAGAATTGGCTCTTTTTAAAACCACTGGGTGCCAGTGTTGTCCCATTACAGCAGTGTCATTTCACTGCGTTTCTCTCCTGTATGGACTGCTGGTGTTTTCCCTGAGCAACAACGGCCAGTCTTTCCAAGCGCTGTTTTTCTCTTGAATCTGAAAAAGCTGTGCAATATCAAGCAGAAGTCTCAACCTGTGAGCACTTCTCAGTTATATTTACACATACAGAATTGGATAATATTCAGTACAACCAGGGAGCAATTATCTTCCTGTCTCCTGACATACGTTTAATCCAAAAGATCTAGTCAGCGTCAGAAAACAGTCTGCCCCAATTCTGTGTCCCTTTTCCTTGCTGACATGGAAACTGATCTCTTTTCACAGGAGGTGTCAAGATCCTTCATTGTACTTCACCCAGTCACTGCACAGGAAAATTGGGAATGATGTGGTGGTTTACTGTGATTTGTTCTTTCTGCCTGTCTGGAGTCTTCAGCGGTTTGTCTTTTAACCCGACTGTTTCCAAGACATCTTCCCAATTGCTAGCACTGGAGAAAAGTGCTATGTGTACCCTTGTCTTGTGTACAGCTTTCCCGCAGTGTATGCCATGAGAGAGATGAAGGGCAACAGGGCCTCCTGGGTGGCCAAAGTGGCCAAATGCCTTCTTAACAGCTGGCCATTCCCTCCATGGTTGTAAAGCCAAAGCACCTAGTTGGTCATTCCTAGTCTGCCACCATTCTCAGGGGACAGACGCTCACTGTAAGGTACCTGATACACCGCCTTGCCACTGGCTACTATTTTGTTTTCTTCATCATCGACAACATATTTCTGACTCAATGCATGTACTACATACTGCTACAAACCCATCTTGCAGGTTACATTTTTTTCTCTCTTTTTTTTTCCTTTTTCCTTTCCTTTCCTTTCCTTTCCTTTCCTTTCCTTTCCTTTCCTTTCCTTTCCTTTCCTTTCCTTTC
>JAUBNY010000289.1:112099-124451 GCA_032275445.1 Crypturellus soui
CCTTTCCTTTCCTTTCCTTTCCTTTCCTTTCCTTTCCTTTCCTTTCCTTTCCTTTCCTTTCCTTTCCTTTCCTCTCCCTTGCCATGTAATGGAGTGACTGTAAAATGGTACCACAATTAAAGTTCCCGTTAATTGAAGTTGATACCATCTATTGGTCTCTGGCATGAGAAAACATATGTGGAAGTTGAAGTATTTATAGTCAGTATGCTGTATTTTTCTGAACCCCATGAGTCTTACCAGGAAATTACTCTGCTAGTTTATTAACATGGGGAGTGGATTCAGGTCAATACCTCTGTTGTCTCACCTGCTGGCTGGGCTATGTGTTATTCATTTGGATGCTCTTTCATTAAAATCTTGCCTAAATATGGTGTTGATGTTGAGAACTCTCAAGTCCTTTATGAAAACCTCAGCTGCAGCTAGGTAATCAAAGAGGTCCTGCTGAAACTGTATAACTGCATTTGTAGTTGGAAACCAATTTAATTAGTTGCAGCAGATTTAAGGGTTCAATGATATATTTTTTGCTTGTACACAGCAAGCACTATTAATGTAACCAGTGATTCCAGAAATGTGAGAAGGTTTGTAATATTCAAAAGTTCAAGGCATTCTATGTGTAGACCTAGTTAAATGTTCCTTTCTTGCCAAAACTCTTAGGTGCCAGATCTTTTTTGCAAGACAATTTAATAAGATGTAAATACATCTTATTATGTATAAGATGTAAATACAATGCCTGAAATACACACCCTGAAAACATGATGTTTAATTAAAATAGATTCTTTTGAGGCATCACGTTAAATCCAATACACAACATATCAGTATAGAGTTTACTTTACCACAAAGTTTTGTTTTAGAATTGCAGTCTTTCTAGTGGTAAATGTAAATAATGTATTTATGCCTCTCTTCTCCAGAATTCTTCTGTTTCACAAATATTTGCAGTCTCAAACCTATGTAGACATTTTAGCTCATAAGCTTTCCATCATGACTGTTTACTACTTGGTATGCAGTTTGTAACATTAATCACATTATCTTATTTCCAGATAAAATGCTTTGAGAAGCAAATAAAATACAATGTCTAGTAAATAATCACACAAGAATTAAGCCATGCTTTTACTGCAGAATATTGCCTTATTTAGGTGGAAATTAGTGGACTAAAAAGACAAAAACCCTAGTAAATTGAAGTATATTTAAGGCGGCAACTAAATGATAATGTGCACTATTACTGTATGAATATAATGAAAACTCTACAGCTTTTGGGGAGAAAATTCATCCATTTCTGGAAAGAAAAAAAATAAAAGTATATTGCTTTTTCTATAGCTCTTTATTTGGATATGCTGGGTAAAAAAGCTGCATTAGAAACATTTTCCCTCATCTCTTTCACACAGATAGCCTACTAGAGATATAGCTGCAAGGGCAGGAAGGTTGTTCATTTCAGTACTTTCAGAAAAGACTAAGCATAGGCTTTGAATGCTTGCACTGACACACTTCCATCTTTTTCACTTATCTCTAGTCTGTAACACCCATCATGATCACATTTGCGATAATTCCGGTTTTAGTTTTATAGCGTCTCTGTCTCCTATCTTAGAAGTCAGATCTGAATCCATTCTTCTTCCAGCCTGCGCTCCAGCATTAAGCACATGGGCTCCTGTTGGTTGCCTGCCACTCAGAGCAGGCACCGTGCTGTCATCTGCTCCACAACCGCAGGGCCGGCGTGCCAAACACGTCGAGCAGCAGTGGCGCCATGCTCGGGGCCCCATATGGCAAAACACTTGCTTAGCAAGCTGTCCTGCAACACCTGCAGGAACACTGTGTCTTCTTTACACAGCGGTAAGGACGCCTGGAAACCCAGGCGCGTGCTTGAGATAACTAGACTTGCTGGCTGCAATACTGCGGCCAAGTGCATTGGCACTTCCTACAGAAATGTGCCACCTGCTTCCCTCCCCAGCTCCCCGCAGTGTGGGACACAGGGCAGTGTCAGCAACATGACAGATAACTTACCCAGCTGCTGCCCTCCTATGCCACAGGATGTGCTGTGTTCATAACCAACTGATGGGTCAAGCAGTGTCGTTGAGTTGTTAGACAACAGCAGTCCCTAAGTCCCTGGTCACGGGCACATAGCCAGAAAACATTTAAAATTAACCTTATAGTGAAATCAAGAGAGTCACTGGCTCAGCAAAGACTTCAAGCCTGGTATTGCAGATGATCTCAAAGACTCATTTGTTGTCCACTAGACTGGATGGGAATCTATAAATCTAACTGCTGTCGTCGTTGCCCAGGTGCAAAAGCATCAGCAGTTATGAGTCAGGATCAATTAATATGTTTACAATTAGGGAACAAAGTTTAGACTCTTTCCCTTCTGCTTCTCCTTCTCTCCAAAAGTCGCTCATCACGGAAAGGAATAGTAACATTTCAAAGATGAACTTAAGCTTTCTAAAATTCCTTTAGAGATTGTACAAATGTAACTTGTCAGTCTTTGTGTTTTGCTCAGAAAACACTCTGAGGTCTTGAAATAGCAAAGCTATGACCTTGATAAGGTAAAAAGATACCAGGAACACAAGAGGCAAATAGAAGAAAGAAATCTGTTCTAATTCATGCAAAAAACCCCCAGTGTTCTGCTTTCAAATTGGTAATGGGAACTACTTGTGTAAAGAACGTAATCTGGTAAAAACCAGGCACTAATGCAACTGGAACCGTAAGCATTTGTTGCTTTGCGTTCAGGTTTGGACTCTATGAATATTGATGTTACTAACAACCTTTTATTTTTTTTCCCCTCTGAAGGTACATACCTGCTGGTTAGCACAAAGGCCATATAATTCAGTAGAAAAACCATGGCATGCCTTTTTGTAGTAGCCTTTTATTTGTTAATATGCCTTAAAAGATTACCATACGTTTAATTATCTCCAATATTATACTGATGGTATTGGTAGCATATATGAATTCTGCTGCAATCTTGAAACTTCAACAGGCTTGATGATCTGTGTGGGAGTGTTGGTACTCCTATATTTAGACCTACCATCACAGCAGATAATGCAGAATATTGACTGTGTAACTCTTGGAGTTCTAGTAACCTTCCCTTTTCACCGTGTTTAAAAGATGGTTTTATATCCCATGCTGAAACGGATACTTTAGTGTCCTCCTATCAAGGTATCATGAAGCAAATGGCTACCACAGAGCAGGACAAGTCCTTGAGCTTATGCTTGGCAGAACAGTAGCGTGTTAGATGGCAGTGTCTATGTTTCAACTGGTTCTATCACACAGCATTAGTAGTGAGCAAAGTTGTTTTGGTTCTTGTGCTTATGGCCACCAACTTGTCATACAGAGAACATGGGACAGAAAGTCATTTAGTTATGAAAATATTCAGGACTTTGACAAAACATGAGATGCCCTCTGCCTGTAGGCCTCTTTGCATAGACTTGCTTCAAAGTTCCATGAGGCTCTGCAGACAATACTTAATGTTTTCAAGACACGTATGGTAAAGAGAGAAGCTGATGATGGGTGAAAGCTTCATTGTCAATAAACTTTCTGAGCTTGGGCAAGGCCCGTCAGCCACTGCTTACACATGTTCTACTGAGATGGCAGCATGCTGAAGAACAGCACCTTTAAAAGTGTAAACCAGAAATACTTCTGCATAGCTCATGGTTGTCCTGCAAACTGCTTGTTAAGGCTGCTGAAGACCAGAGAGAGCCTAGGCATAGCTTCTTGTACATATATGAGCAGGAGAGGCACATGATAACAAGGATTAAAAAGTTGCTAACTGTAGTTGACTTTTGGTGTGACCTCTACAATTCAACCCTTAGGATGAGCTTGTGAAGAGGTCTGTGGAAGGAAACCAACATTGTTTTCTCCTGCTCCTTTAGCAAATGAATTATTGTCCAAATGCTTCTTTAGCAAATGAATTACTTTGGGTTGCTTGGCTTTCAGAGGAGAAAATATCCTGTCTCAAAAGGAATTTTCTTTTGTCTCTTAGTTTACAAAATACTTTGGCTACAAAATCAAAGTTGTCTTACCTGGAATCTATTTCTGTTTTAAGCTACTTTACTTTCTGAAAAGATCTGGTCTCAGGATATGACTGATAAAGCCATTTTGGGTTATTCTGTTCGTAATCCACAGGCTCTGGGTGTGTCTTAAAGTTCCTATAGGAACTTTCTTTCCTTTTCTTCTCTGGGATTTATGGTTTATAATTTCCTGTTTTCCTAGTATTTCCAAAATATATCTTTGAAGTTTGTCTTGAAATGATAAAAAGTATGAAATTCAGACTTAGAGAGAAACTTGCAGTTAATCTGCTTTTTGGCACCAAAAGGTCAAAGAGCAACATGACTTGGTTGGGAGGCCATATGGGAAAACTCCGGCTTGCTGTGTTAACTTTTTCTTTCAGGAATCCCTAAATTCCAAGAGAAGTAAGATATCGAAGAGGTTTCATCTCTTGCAGAACAGAACCAGTATGAACAAAGCTGCTCATCCTGTAACTGTGACACAGTGCATATAACTTGAGTGCTGACAGTGTTTTCTCTGTGCTTGTTGCTGAACCACAGATTAGAAAGAATACTCTAGTTCAGGTGACTGGGGAAGAAGATGTAGAATTGTTCTGGGAAGAAAAGGAGGACCAAGCAGTTAGAAGATGAATGGAAAAAGAGGCTCACGTTAAAGGACAATTCTATTCATGTAATACTTATGAGACAAAACTTTGCTGTCATACCTTATATGAAACTTGTGTGACCTGCAGTATGTGTCCTGCTTATAGAACAGTTGTAGAATAAGAAGTTTTGCACGTGTAAGGTAGGGCAGGTCCCCTCCAACTGGAGGCACCTAGCAAACTACCTGAGATGGGCAACTAGGAAAGCTTTAAAGCTTTTAACCATATATAGAAACAGGCCTACATGAAGGAAGAGATACATGACACATGCAACCCACAAACTGGTAATCGGTTTAGCCTGGATCATGAAGAGCTTTCAATATGGATGACATGCATCTTTTTTGACATGAATCAAATCTTGGGAGCTGTGTGAAATCCTGGTTTCTTCCGGGGGAAAATATAGCTCAGAGAACAAGGAGTAAAGTGTTTTCTTATAGTTTTATGGTCTAGAACCACATGTATTTTTGAAAACATAGATTCAAATATGGACCCAACTGAGCAAAAGTCATTCTGGTTACTTGAATCACATCAAGGATGTGTTTAGGTTTTTGTTGAATGAGGGTCAAATATCATGCACTGGTTCTTGACATTCATGTTGATAATTAATAAGAAAATATTATCTAAAGAACACTATATTAAAAATAATCTCAAGTAACGTATAGCAGAAGCTTGTGACCTGAGGTTAAGCAAATTGTCCTGTTTGATTTTATTTAGGCTTACTGTCTGTATGCTTATTCTGCCACTACAGTGCTTGCCAGCTTCTTTTCTTTTATCCTGTTGTTTTTACTGTCATATCAGTTAATAAATGTATAATCAAGCCCCATGTGGGTCACCTCCCTCACAGCAAAATATTTGTGGATTTTGCTTCCTGGCCTTTTGTGCCTTCCCTCTTGCTCTTAGCTTTCTCTCCTGCTTCCTGAGCATGGGAGGCAAATTCACCTTATTTAAATTATGTATATTAAACATTGCAAAATTTCTTCTTTCTCTCTGGGGAATGGCGCAGAAAGTGATGAAAACATTATTCTGCTCCTCTTTTGTCTGCTTAGATTTTCTCTGTTGCTTAGATGAATGGTGAAGGTGGGAGGAACTTATAATGAGCCAAGGGGATAACCAAGACAGAAGAAAGCAGGCAGACATATAAATGGACAAATAGGGACTAAGTAATTTACATTGAACTAACAGGATTCAATATGTTCATCAGTTCACGTGATCATGCTTCAGCCAATCATTTAATGAGATTCTTAATCTAAAGCTTCTGAAGAGCTTCTCTTTTTCCCCTGTTTAAAATTAAGAGGCGATTTCTTTTTTCCCATCATCATCATCATCATCATAGCTAGGCTTTGTGAACAAAGATAGGGGAAGGACTTTACATTTTTCACCATAAGGACACCTTAAACGGAAGGTTTCACTAGAAGAACTAAATGATGTTTGTTATTTTCCAGGAACTGCAAATTGTTGGCTGCTTGCTGTATGTCTGTCCTGTCTTTCTCTCATCCATTGCTCCCTATTAGGAGGGATTCATTATTGGGATGAAGTTACACCTGAAAGAACTGAATGGGTACTAGGATTGCATCCAGTGCAATCTTCTTCTTCTGTAATGGACTATTCTTTAAATATGAACAGGGAGGGATCTATTAATGGATAGACTTTTTCAGTGGAATTCTGTAGTAATATGGTGTTCTTTAAGAAACTGTCCATGAAACAACATGGTACAGGATTGGTCTGTCCATATTGTCCTGCAGGTATGTTTGGTTCTGATTTTCCTCTCTTCATAAAGTGGATGGATCAGTGCCATCCTGCCTACAGAGAAACCTGTAGAGAGGGAGGCTACTTACTGTGCAACATGGGTGCTATCAGTGAATGGCTGGAATAACTGACCCTTCAAACTTCTTATCAAATATATTAATGGCTTTCATATGTCCCCTTGCAGCCTCCAGTTGCAAGTGACCTTGAAATCTTGAAAACTTTTCATTAGAAAAGGGTGCTTGGAATGATCCTGTGCTGCTGCAAAGCTGTGAGTTACAGCTTTATCCTGCAGGACCCTGTCTGTGAGCAGGCACAGCAAGTACAATGCAGGGTAATGTTAGATCCCTAAACATGCTGTTGTCATCCCTCACGTTAGGCTTCTTGAAAAAAACTTCTTAATACTGTCAAAAGATAAAGTGGCGTAAGGATGGATGAATATCTTCCATGGACATAAATGAGAATTTATAGCACACTCCACTGAATTTCAAAGGACACAACTGTTCTTACATTGGTCTTGTGTGGTGGTAAACCTATCTGCTGATACTGATGTCAGCAGAGCGTGCCAGCAGTGAGGGCTGCTGGAGCCAACAGAAGGAGAAGAGAGACAGCACATGAATGCCGGCATGCTCTCTGGTGAAGAGAGGAATCTTCACCTGTCAAACATGAAATCCTTAAAGATATGGTTGTTTTCCGTGCTTTTAAATAGATATTGTGCGCCTTTGTGCTGGTTGGGAGTCCCAAGATGGAAAGCCTGGAAAAGGAGACTCTTTATCATTTGTATCAGTACTTTCTAAAACTAAGGGCTTCTAAGTCCACAGTTTGATTCCTGAACAAGAGACTTTTCCTGAAAACTATAAGTGTGACACTATGTTGACAGACTCACTTGCAGGGCTAGACAGGGCTCGCTTTACGGGCTGAATTCAAACCAGTCAAAAAATTCTTCCTCATACAAGAAACTGTATTTAGCTAAAGTTGTTTCCTTATTGTATGGCTTGTGGACAGCAGTGAAGAATTAGTAACAAGTTATTAATCTGAATTTATATGAGTTTACATTTAATCCATAAAACAGCCATATACTTTTCTAGTAAAAGAAGTTGATTTAAATATATTTTTCCTTGCATGCAAACCTATTATTTCTATTTTGCTAGCAATAACATAATTGCCTTCTCTTTTGGGGGATACAGATTTAGCAAAGATGTTGTCACTTACTTTTTGATATGACCATGAACATGAGAGTGTTTCTGATCCCTTGAGGCTATTGGTAAATCTCCCACTGATTCCACTGTAAATAATAACAATTGTACTGTTCATAGAAAACAGTAAAACATTTTCAACACTGGTAAATATCAGATAAGTAACAGAGAGAAAACTAGTATTTTTTACCTACTTGGAGGAATCACATAAGCTAGAGCTCTACATGGAAGAGGGGGCCCAAGACAGCTGGTCAGTATTCAAGCAGCACTTCCTCCACGTTCAGAATCGGTGCATCCGTATGAGTAAGAAGTCAGGCGGAGGGGCAGAAGGCTTGTGTGGATGAACAAGGAGCTCCTGGCAAATCTTAAACAGAAAAAGGCAGTATACAGAATGTGGAAAAAAAGGACAGGCCCCTTGGGAGAAATATAGGAATGTTACCAGGGAATGCAGGGATGTGACAAGGAAAGCTAAGGATGTGACATTGGTAATTAAATCTGGCAAAGGATGTTAAAAATAACAAAGAGCTTTTTCAAATATATCAATGGTAGAAGGTATATTAGGGTTCGCTGTTGAATGCAGTGGGTGCCCTGGTTATGAAAGACACAGAAAAAGTAGAGTTGCTTAATGCCTTCTTTGCTTCAGAGGGCAGCCCTCTGGAATCCCAGACACTAGGGACCCTAGGGACAAAAGAAGAAGCCTGGAGCCTGTCCTGGGTAGAGGAAGATCAGGTCAGAGAGCTCGTAGGTAAACTTGATACCCATAAATCCATGGGTCCTGATGGAATACATCTGAAAGTGCTGTGGGAGCTGGCGGATGCTATTGCTAAGCCGCTTTCCATCATCTTTGAAAGGTCCTGGAGAACGGGGGAGGTGCCAAAGGACTGGAAGAAAGCCAATGTCATGCCAGTCTTCAAAAATGGCAAGAAGGGGGACACAGGCAACCAAAGGCCAGACAGCCTCACCTCCATCCCTGGAAAAGTGATGGAACAGCTCATCCTGGCTGTTGTCTCTAAAAATGTAGAGGACAAGAAGGTGCTTAGGAGTAGTCAATATGGATTCCCAAGGGGAAATCATGTTTGACTAACCTGATTTCCTTCTATGATGGAATGTCTGGCTGCATAGATTAAGGGAGAGCTGAATAAAAGTTTCACCTGAGTATTTCCAAACCTTTAGGCTAGGCAGTTAATGCCAGTTTTTTGAGAGTGAATTCCTCTTATTTTGTCAAGACAAGAAAATGAAATAGTGTATCTTCTTCCTGTGCTTTTTGGATTATAATTTAATTTATTCATTTATATTCATTCATATAGAACTAAACATTTCAAATGAAGTTAAGCAGATTAGCACGACAAAATGACTTTAAGTAGTGATTAGGTTATCCTCATTTTTCACTACTGTTGCTTTATTCCACTTTTAGATTTTCTAGTAACATGAGAAGTTTTCTTCACAAAGCAGAGTACTGCTTTGTGAAGCAGAATTAGATATGTTGTATTCTAGATCTTCCTTTGTCTTTCTAAATAGAGGCCCTCTCTTAATGTTTGCACTGGAAATAGGCTTTCCTGTAAACTATGACAAATTCAGCAACTAGAACGTATATCTCTGGCACATATATTGTTCTATGTTAACTGAGAAATTCCCGGAGTAGAAATGTAGTAAATGCTTAGAAATGTGAAAACAGACCTTCCAACAATATTCCTTTGTTAAAAATGGAAAGAATACTACTTTTTTCTTCTCCCTTGAAAAAAACAGTTGGTGGACTGTGGAAAAAGGTATTTCCAGGATAACACTGGAAGTTGCTTTATGACTTTGTAGAAATACTTTGCTGTGTGGGGAGCTAGAAAAAAGGCTTGGAAGACAAATGCCAGTTTTTCTAAGAAAAACATGAGACATAGTTAGATAACAGTCAATAATCCCCCCAAATTAAAATGATATTTTAGTGTAAAGATGCAAAAATATCATGCAAATGTTATCTCATTTTATCTAAAATATTTTGCTATAATAAATCTGAAAGGTTTCAGTCCAAATGACAGCTTTTTTCCACACTGAAGGAAAGGAAATGTTCTTCATAACTAATAATATTTGCTCATAATCTCAGCACTATAAAGTATAAAAGGTACTATAACTGTATGCACTATACTTGTTATGTACCTTTAAAGGAGAGAAGTATACATACGTCTGTTTTCCCTTTAGACCTAAAATTTTTACTGTAGAATATTTTCAGCATCAATAAAGAAACCTAGATGGGCAGAGTCACTAATTTAAACATTGTAATACGGTCTAGAGATTTCTATCATAAACTTTTTTTCTGTACCAACACAGACTTCTATTTTGTTATAGAGTGAGATGATAGGAAAAGATAGGAAAGAAAAGAAGTTTGATAACAAGACCCCTCTTTCAGAGAAGTGAGGACATACCAATTTTGTCCCTATAGTGTTTCTTCTCTTTCCTTCCTTTTCCTTTTTAATCCTTTTCTTTTTTTTTAATTCCCTGGATCCTCCCTTCCAAATAAAATTAGATTCTATCCTTTCTAAAAAGGTTGCTGTTCTTTATAGGCAAACAGCTAATTTGCTAATTTATTAACGGACATGAGGCACAGTTCCTTATATTCATCTGTGAACCTTCCCCAGACACATTTGTGAGGAGAAACACAAAGAAAAGCTGAATTTCTCTAAAGACAAAATATATAACAAAGAAATTATTTTTATAACATGACCTCAGGCTGGTTTCTTGATGAGTTAGCAGAAAACAGATTAAAAGGTAAAGGAAAAGCCTTTTAAGTCTGCCTTAGCAAGCACTGCCAACAGGTTGAATAAATTATGTACCTTCAGAAAAAACATGCAATATCTCCCCCAATCTACCCGAAGTGCATTATCACTTAAGCCGCAAGGCACTTTATGAGCCACACTTGAAAGAATTTTATTTCAGTGGCTGGATGTATTACTCAAACAATTTTGGCTGTTTGTTGTGGTGGGTGGTTCAGACACATTTCTAGGAGAAACCAGACATGCCTGTTTCTTGTAAGAACTGTGCCTCATTTGGACTTGAAAATTTTGTTGGTTTCTGTGCATCTCCACAAGGGCTTGACCAATGTTCCTGAACAACAGGAAAAGACACACTGACTTCAACAGTAATGATCAAATCATATTAGCTGCCATGTGTTTCACATTTGTGAGCACAGTACTGTCTTAGGTCTTTTTCTGCAAATAACACAAGTTATTTTTCTTAATACATAAAGCATCAAGCACCAGTGTATAACCACATTACCATAGGTACCAATAAGCCACCCTCTTTACTTGAAATTCTGCAGCAAAGTTAAATAACAGTGTTTGTTCAGATGTTAATGTGGGCAGAACTACCAGAGAAGAGCCGGAGCTATCACCTACTTAGATAATATTAAATTTCAAGTATAACATAATATGCCACTTAATTACACAGACATATTAGGCAAAAAGCCATATACATGAAGCCAGATATTAGGTAAGCTTCAGTAGCAGCACTCGCTGTAGAATAGTATTTTACATTCATCATTTGATAAGTCCAGCTGAACAGGCATGGTTTTATACAAAGAGAAGCAAGATTCAGATCACTAGAAAACTCAAAAAAGCTATAGCTCTGTTGACTATTTTGATATCAGAAACATGAATTGTCAAGCCAAGGGATCGTTTACCCTTTCTGGTATCTGTCCTTGCCCCAGAAACCTGAAAAAAACTAACCCTCCAGACCTCTTGCCTGCTTCCTGTTTATTTTCTGACCTTTTTCATCCCTCTGCTATCTCCCTGAGGCAAAAAGTGCCCTGCTTCTCATCTTTGGGTAGCAAAGCTTTGGTTCACAAGATTGAGATGTTTTCAGCTGGCTCTCATTAATAATGACTCCATTAGGTGAGAGGATAGGATTTCCCACTGGTACAAAAGTCTCTGATTAATCTTGCAAGATTATGCCTCTGGTTTTAAGTCAATAAGAACTTTATCAGTTTCAGTAGGACCATTATTCAGTAACATGTGTCTGCTCCCAATGTGTAAAAGTTAAATGAAAGCTAATTTTCTGAAGGTGGAAAAAATGATGCTTCCCTCCATAACAACAACAAAAAAATGCATACTATTTGAAACAGCATAAGATCGCACTGCTATGAGAACAAGGGCATCAGTGTTTGCAGATATTTTCAAGATTTTATGCTCAAAAGGCATCATTATCTGAATGGTAGAGACAAGTTCTGTACAAAAAGTCACAGAATTTTCTCAGTCAGATTGCACTCAAAAAGCTCCCATATTGTCCAGTGTAGTCCTCTGCAATGGTCAGTACACTTAAATTAGCAGTCCTTTTAAAGGTATTAAAATATTTACATGGTGATAAATGTTTAAAATTTAAATAAAAAAGCAAAGGTCTTTGGAAATGTCAGCTTCAGGAAATAAGCCATCTACTAACTATAGTGATCAAGAAAAAAAGTATTCCAGAGGAAGATAATTCCTAGAATCACAGAATCCTGAAGGCTGGAAGCGACCTCTAGAGGTCATCTAGTCCAACATCCCCGCACACACAGGGTCACCTAGAGCACAGGACTGTGTCCAAGCAGGTTTTGAAGATCTCCAGAGAAGGAGACTCCACAACCTCTTTGGGCAGCCTGTTCCAGGGCTCTGTCACCCTCAGTGTCAGGAAATTTTTCCTTAAATTCCTGTGGAACTTTTGATGCTTCAGTTTGTGGCCATTTCCTCTGGTTCTGTCAGTGACCATCAGTGAAAAGAGGCCAGCCTCATCCTCCTCACTGCCTCCCTTGAGGTACTTGTACACACTG
>JAUBNY010000289.1:135879-172935 GCA_032275445.1 Crypturellus soui
CCACAAGATGATCTGCTCCGTAACTTTCCCTGATATCGAGGTCAGGGTGACAGGTCTGTAGTTCCCTGGATCCTCCATCCGACCCTTCTTGTAGATGGGCATCACATTGGCAAGTTTCCAGTTGTCTGGGACCTCCACTGTTAACCAGGACTGCTGAGAGATGGTGGAGTGCTGCTTAGCAAGCTCTTCCACGAGCTCCCTCAGAACCTTCGTGTGGATCTAGCCCCGTAGACTTGAGGGTGTCCACACTGGTTGCTTCCTCCTAGATTATGTGGGGTTTATTCCACACTCTACATCCAGCTCTGGGGGCCAAGTACCTTGAAGGATAACTGATCTGACTGTTAAAGATTGAGGTAGAGAAGGCATTAAGTACCTCAGCCTTAGCCTAATCCTTGGTGATAATATTCTCTATTGTGTTCCGTAAAGGATGGGTATTCTTCTTGACCCTTCTCTTCTTGTTAATGTATTTATAGAAGCAAATTTTTTTTGTTTTACAATGGTGGCCATATTGATTTCCATAATTATTATATGCATAACTCCTTCTAGAACTATGATAGAAAAAAATAAGCAAATGAAACTTAAAAGATTCGCTTCTTTTAGCTGTATGAGTCTTTCAGTTCTAATTTACGTCCTTCTTTGTTGAAAGTAAAATCTATGGAACATGTCAGTGCAGGCCTGTACATCATAGTTTGCCTGAATGTTAGCCTAGTGTGACTGCTGGTTCACTAATGCAAAAAGCATTAGCACATGAAAATGCATTTACTTAGTGCTTGGAGTTATCCAGATAGTAAAAAACTAACATACTCATAGAAAAGCATTAGCAGATTATGTAGTCTTTCTGTAGTGCACCAATTAGGCTCTTGTAAAATGTGAGCTATATTTTTAATCTCATGATTCTCATGATTCATCCATTTCTCCCAAATCTGTGCTGGACAGTGACCTTAACATAGCGTGATCCCAAGAAAAAGGAAACACCCTCTATTGAGAAAGTTCTTATTCTCCTCCTTACACTCTTGAAAATATAAAAATGTAGCTATACGGCTGAAGCCAAAATAGCAGACAACGTAGCACTGTGAATACAACCATTCTCTCTGAGTGAATATAACTATGTTTTCTTTAGAGTACAAAGCAAGTGAGCAGTGTTTAGCTAGGTATGGCTATAATATATGTATTTGTTCCCCGTGCTGTGTAATATCAGGCGTTTGCGAGGGAAAAAAGTTTTCCTTTCTAAAAAAATCACTCCTTAGTGATTTGATCAGCTGTGAAAATTCTAATTTGATGCCTTAAAAGCATCAATGGATCCACTGTGGTATTTACACTGAAATAAATAATCTTCACCCTCCAAAATACTAGTAGGAATATTTGATTTCAAGTGGATCAAGACAAATGGTTTTTCCTTTCCTTGTGTCATTGGTTATAAGAAATATAAGGGAAAATGGCAGGCAGAGTCTCAATGACAGAGACAGAGCCTGTGTGGTCCTCAGGTCCCAAAAGAAGACACTATCTTAGCGATATTTTGAAGTTTGATTGTGCTTATATCCTTCTGAGACTGCTTCCATGATTACTCAGACGCCCATTTGCAGCTGACTCAGAGCAAAGCTTATGTGCAGAGATTAGTTCAAGTAAGCAGAAATAGGGAATGAGGCAACACTTTGGTCCTTTTATTGGTGAGGCTGTTGGGTCCAAAATTGCCTGTGACATTCAATTGGAAAGTCTTGCCAGCATGTCAGGCGGCACCTCAGCCGCCACCTTTGGGAAATCTTTGTAGCTGAGGGCGCCTGCAGAATCATGCAGATGTACTAATCTCTGGATTTTAGGATAATTGGCTACTCTGCTCTGCCAGAGGACAGAATGTCTTGCCAAGGAGGTTTCCTGGAAAAAGGCAACTGCTTTACTTTCAGCTCTGTCAGGCATGGCTCTAGGTGTGCAGTGGAATGATATGACTTGCAGACTGTCAGTCTAACACATCAGCAAACTGCAAATCCCTTTCTGCACTGCAGCTTAGTACCTTCTAGTGTTTCAGGACAAGGTTTTACACTTACAGGCCATGCAGTCCTTATGCCACAACTCAGCAAACAGAACCATAACCTTTTCCACATTGTCAGTAAGGCTGTGATGAAATTGTCTGCTCTGTGCATCTTATTAAAATAAGTACATAATGCTTGCAGCATGTTCTCACAAAGACCTTGTGTTTTCTCATATTAACAATTAGTGGTTTATTTCTGAAGATAACAATCTGTTCCCTATAAAGAGACAAGAACTAAGAGACTCCTTTGTTCAGAGGGAGAGGAAATTGGATGTTATAGAGCAAGAAAAAAATGAACATGGGGGAATTGGTTATACTAGTGTCATTTTTAAATAATGTCATAACGGGGAGTCCACCACACTGAAGACTAAAAAAATAAAATAAAAAAATAACCTGAATTAACCACTTGAAACAGCATCTCTGAGTTGGCGTTTGGAAATCAGTGCTACCAGCATCACTACATCTCTAAGTCTCACAGATCTGAAAAGGGTCTTATAGTACTGCAAAGTAGTGTCCCATCACATTATCTGTAAAAAGAGATAAAAACGCTATGATTGCATTCTTTATGCTTGAGAGTGCAAATTTGCAGTGTGCTATGGGTTAAGACAAAAAACTTTCCTATGAGCAAGATACCCCATAGCCTTTCTGGGATTGTATTTCCCTTGGGAACGTTTAGCAGTGGTTCACACCAGAGGCAAGGACCCAGAACAGACTGGTCAATACTACAGGACTGTGGTGTTCTTATGCTTAATAAAAGTATTTCAATATTTCCCCTAAATGCCTGATTTTAATGCTTGCCCAAATTTACAGACTATGGATATAGTGTGTATGAACTAGAGAAGTGTCTTGTTCTGTTGTCAGCTGTGCTTCCTGGGCTTCTCAGGGAACTCCAGAGCAAATTCCAGCAGCCACTTACCTGGTTTTGCAAGGCAGAAACTCACCTCAAAGCACACTTTTACTCTGTCCTAAAATTCCATTTCTGACTGGGATCAGTAGTTAAGCCAGCCATGGAAGTCACTGTTTTTGTCACAGCGTGGTGCTGAATATCACAGCCTGAGATGAAGCCCACAGACTTTAGATTGCTTTTTCTCCTTTTTCAAATACTTCCAACTGCTCAACTTCTGCTTAAAAGAAATAAAAAGCAGCATGTACATCAACATTTTAATATATGTTTGGCCTATGTAATGTGAAGATGATAGGATGTGGAAAAAAAATAGAAAATAACACTGAAGAACCTAATTTCCAGTCGTTTCGTCCTCTCTGTATGTTCCATGTTTGCCTATTCCATTCTGCTCCCCTCTGTCCTTCCCCACTACTGACTCACATCTGTCCGCCCCTTGGCTCACCTCACCGCTCGCCTCCCTTCCAGGACGAGAAGCGGTGATCTCATTTGGAGCACAGCAGCTAGTCTGCTGCATAGGCTCTACTCCTATGCTGCATAGGCTCTGCCCACGGTTTATGTTCCTACCAAACGTAAAAAGATAACTTTTTTTACAACTTTATTTTTTTAATAAAGGTTTAATTTCTCTAGTCATTCCTATCACAAAGAGAGTTGCTGTTATCATGAAGAAAAAATGAATGAAGTTAAAATAGAATCTGACCAGCAGAAGTTAGTAACTACTCACAAATTTCTATGCAGAAAGTCAGTTTTCATGGTGGAAGGGAAATCTTTTGCCTGATGTTCAGGCATTGTAACTGACTATTCCCTCTAATTCTTTGTTTTGCTAAGTTATGTATGACAACTTGCAAGTAGAAAAAGGTCTGTGTATGTAGCTTTGGCTTTGTGGAAATCACTTTTCCCCTCTACTTTTCAACACAAAGTTTAGAATTCTGTTATTTTTTTTTCACAGATTCATACAGCAGAGATTACTGCATCCTCCCATGTTTTGAACAGTAACAGATCAGTGGCTTCCTCTACCCATTGAGGCTACAGATCATACATCAAAATATTATTTTGTGTTCTTTTTTCCATAGTAACCAAAGAACAGACCAATTGGCTTGCTTGTGTGAAAAAGCAGAATTAGAAGCCAAATGCCAAGCAATAGGATATCTATGGTTAGCACTAGGATTAGTATCGTGGGTGTAATTCTTTATGACAGAATTGACTAGTCATTTTATGCTGGTTATCTATCTGTGGATGAATTCTATCCCTATTGCTTTTTGAATATTGCTGTTTAGAGACTATTCTTCCCTCTGCTAAAATAAGAATCTGTGTTTCACAGTGCATTATGGTCACCTCTGGTCAAAATTTTTGGAATATGGAAGCTGATCACTGGGTAAAATCTACAGATTTTTTTTTTCTAAGAAGTAGTTGAGATATAGTGTATTTCTAAGGGGAATATGTTCCTAGAAACAGAGCTTTCAAGTATGAGAAATGCTGCAGTTGTTTTGTTCTGGCTTTGCTGCAGAAACTCATCAATGGACAGAGATATGTCTAAATGCAGTTATGATAACCTTGACTTCATTTTTTTTAACCTTGGCTCACAGCAGTGGAATTAAAATTGTGTAAGAATGAGAAACAAGCATGAGACCGTGATGAAGAGCCATATTGCTGACTCACTTTTTCTGGCTTCCCAATTTGGACGCTTATCTTCTGGGAATTTGCTTTTTCCATAGTCAGCTGACATCTGATCAGGTGTTTCTGGACATGAAGCCTTTGGGGCCAATCTGTCAGTTTGTTGGGTCAAGCTTCAGGTACCGGCACCAGAGAGCCAGACTGCCCTGAAAGCAGATCCTTTGGGAGTCATGCAGTAATACACGGCCTAATTTCATGTGGTGGCAAGCTTGCCCCAGATGCAAAAGAGCTGCGAATATTCCAGAGTTTCTGTAAGCCTGGCTACAAGTGGCAGATAGGGGCACCTTCTCAAGGTGCTCACTGAGGCCGGATCCCCACAACAATCAGTCCCTGTCCTGGGCAGTCAATATTGAACATGAGTACGTGATGTATCAAGGATGAAGTAGGTTGCAGCCCAAAACTTGTGGCATTTTGACCCTACTAATGCAGAGTTCAGTGCATTATCAATTGACCTGGGTAGTAAGGAAGAAAATATTAGATTTCTTCTAAATTCTGGTCTAGTGACACTTTGTACATATGATTATTTCAAATTTAATAGAAACCAACACTGCATTCCACTCTTTAGCCCACTTCCCCGCAACCTCACATCACTAACAGCCTCTGAGTATCTCAAAAGTGCATGCCCTTTAGTATAACATATTTCTCTGAAAGTTGCTTCCCTCTGTGTAATATGGTGAGGTAAAAGGAGCAGGAATGAATAGAAACTGCTGTTTTCCCTAGAGCAGTTTTGCTGTGCTGTTTTCATTTTGTGTTTTTCAATAAAGAATCAGAAAACAGTGAAATTGATAAGACTGTAGAAATAAAGATTTCATCTGTATATGGAAATTACTGCAATGCAATGGAATTTCAGCAGTCTTAGGAAACCAGCTATGAAGCCACACTAAAGATTTCCCTCTAATAGTTTTTTGTTAAATTAGACTGTACAATTCTGTCAGAGTTTTCATCCTTTCATAATATCATAGGATTTCCTGAGTGGGGGCTGGATTTGGTATTGCTTTATTTTTCCTATCAGTGTCTACAGCTCTAGTGAGTAAAATCTAGGTAGGTTTTTTTTGAAATCATCTTTGTTTCTGGAACAAACCCTTTGTGAAGGAAAACAAAAAAAAAGTCTATTCAAAACATTTTGAAGGGAATATTTCAACTTGGCTTGGGAGTGGTGATTATGAAGGTCTCCTTGATCTCTGACTAGTCAATGTTTCGCTCTGTTAGTCTTACAGGATATGGCTTTCCTGCTCAATAACTGGGTTCTCTTGGCTGGAACCTAACTACATGCAATAGTCCTCTACTGCTGTTGGATTATGATCAGCCTGGCCTCCATTTTCTACTCAAATCATAAGCAAATTTTTAACTTCTATGAAGCGTTCAGCACTCAAGAGGTCTTTTACTCAAGCCCTACTTCTGTATGTCCTTCTGCAGGCTGTCCGTAACAGCAGGAACTCAGCTATATCCTGTAAATACAAGAAGGTCAGGGGATGCTAATGTGACATTTAACAGTGTACGCTACTGAGAAGTGACATTTTATTTGTAAAGGCTCATACAGAAGGGAGTTTAATAAGAACCAGGAGAAGAATGTATAGTTATGATGAAAAAAAAAAAAGACTAGGCTTCCATTTAGAGATATTTTTCAGGGAATCTTTTTTTGCAGAGACTTTGGTACTTATTAATAAATAGATAAAGGGAAAAGGAAGCAAAATTTCTCTGGCGTTTCTTGAAGACTGCTGCAGCTCTGAAACTTAGGACTAGGTTTATGTAGCAAGACAAATACTTTATCTTCAGCTTTCAATTATGTGTAGCATTAGTTTATTTAATAAGAGGGAAAATGGTCAGAATTTGCTCTTACTTTAACTTTTAATCAGGAGACTGCTAGATATTATTGATATATTTGTTTATAGGACTAAATATGTTACAGCACTTTTGCAGACCATAAGACCATTATCCCAGGCTCAAATCTGATTTGAGTAGTTCAATTGACTTGAAATTGCCTTATAGCTGCTTCCATTTTCTTTGGTCATTTTGTCCGTTTCATTTTGTCATGTGTTATTCTGACACATACTTTTAAAACTTTTATGAAAATACCTGTTCATTCATATTTCACTTTCTAGTCGAAATGAGCCATGTAAGGAGAAAATAAAATATTTTTTTGTTTAGCCTCTGTGTAAACAGGCTGATGTTCCTGCCTCTACCATGAAGTCTCTCACTGAATCTGTTAAGTTTTTTTGAACCAGGAATTCATCAAACCACACCATCCCAACCAGCAGAGCAGCTATACTCCAAGTGAATGTGGTGATGGGCGGAAAATTTGCTGTCCGATGAGAAATTATTTGCCCCTCTCTCAATTCCTTAAAAAGACTTTACACATTAATAGACAGCCACAGGCAAAAACATCAGGAAGATGCCATTTAAAAACACTGATCCAATTTATTCATCAGGAACATATTTTCAGGAAAGGTTAGGGGGGGAAAAAACAGAGAGGAAATGAGAAACACCCTTGACAAGGTCAGATGTAAAGCAGAAGGTTTTGCTTGTTTCGTATCAGAGCACAGGGGAGGATGGCGGCCCTCGAAAACGATATCACTTTCTAATCGTGTTCCTGGGCCCCATACTACAGACCACAATCAGAGAGGGAAAGTAGCTGTCAAACAAATGTGTTTCATTCAGAAGACAGTATGTGGCTGCCAGACACCCTCAGAAGGTAGGTTATGATTTTTGTTTGCCTTTTTTTTTTATGATCGTTATTTCTTTTAAAATATGGCAGCTCTGGGTGCCTTTCTGCAGGTGACAGGAAATGTATCTTGGCTATTCAGTAAAACACGCCATTTTCACTTGGCCCATACGCTGCCACCCTAAGGAGCGCAGTTAATCATCTGCACTCCAGTGCCAAAATGAAGTGTGATGGAAATTACCCTCTGACTTCTATGTTTCCATTAGCACAATCATTGCCATTTGACAGTTCAGGGCCTGAACATGCCCAAAAAGAAAAGACCCATGTCCACTTCCTCATTAATTTCAATCAGATGATGAGAGCCCATTAACGAAAACAGGGAGCTAGCTACATGAACTTAGAAAAGGTGGTTGTTGTTGGGGAAGGTAGGCAAAAGAGCCTTCCCACTAACGAATAGTGCCTATTCAAGGATACAGTAATAGGGAAACATTCAGTAAAGTCTGTGGAGACATTTGAGGGCTGAGGGAGAAGAAGACAGGGAATTTTCTGTTTTTATAGAAAATGTAAGAGAAGAAGGATAAATAAACTTCCTACTGATCACGCCAGCTGTTTAAAGAGAAAGCCCTTCTGAGGAGAGCAAATGGAGTAGGCTTGGCTCTCTGATGATGCTGATGGGAACATCAGGGCCTGGAGACCTTCAGAAAGACAGGAACACCTCTCAGCTCCAAGTGAAGGTCTTTCTGTCCAACTCTCATCTTCTGTGCAATGGACACAGAGATAGTGTCCTAACAGTACCTGGCTGGTGTTAGCAGCCACACAATAAAGCTCGCTGAGCTTTATTGACTTGTAGTGGTCTGCTACTGGCATTTCTGAATTGAACTTTGGTCTATGACCAAAAAGTGACTTTATTAGGGGACTTGGTGATAGCAAGTAATTAGTGAATTGGTGGTAGTATGTAAATAATCAGAGAGGAGTTAGCTTTGTGAGCATGTTTTTCACAACAAATAATGGATGCATCATTAGGGAGCAAGTGTAGAAGATCTGGGGAATGTATGAATTTTACCTTACTGAAAAGCTATATTAGTGGGCATGGCCGCAAAAGGAACCTTTAGAACCACTGGCAGTTCAATAATCCCTGTCTCAGGGTAGTGATAAATTAAAAAAAAATGGAGGTAGATACATCCACTTAATGTATGAATGCAAACCAACTTGATGTGGTGCTGTGTGCAATGGAAAACATTATTATTATCTGTATTGGTGAATGTTGTTTCATTCATTTACCCTCAGTTACACTATTGCCTTTTTTGTATTTCAGCCAACCCCAATATGATTAAGGCCCTACCCAAACTGGAACTGGCTTAAAATCATAAGGCTTGTAATAGTATATTCTTTCCAGGACATGGAAAGAGATGGGTCATGTTTTCCAGCTCTTTCCTGAGAGCTTTAGAGGTGGAAGACACATACACATATTCACATTGCATTCATGCATAAAAGAAGAGATTGAAGCTCTTTTGTTATTCCTATAGTCCACTTCCTGCTCAGGCCGTGTAGAAATACACTAATTATCCATAATAAATCATGGAAATAACAGTCCTATATTTAGCCTAGTACAGACACCAAAAAACACTGTGAACGGTATTGTGAAATTGTGAATTGTTTCAGGTCTATTTTGACTGTATCCGAAGACTCAGTCATGTCTCCTGATGTGGAGAAAATACGGAATATCTAATATCTGCTACAGGAACAACTCCACTATGAAATAATGGATCAATCTAATCCTCTATGACTTGATCCTTTAATTAGAATTAGAAGCCAAATGCACAAGCAATAGGATATCTAGGGTTAGCACTAGGATTAGTATTGTGGGTGTAATTCTTTAGGGCAGAATTGACTACTCATTTTATGCTGGTATCCTTTAAAGGTGTTCTCAGAGAAAAAAGCAACCAGGGTAAGGATTCAGTTGTACGTCTGAATGTATTTTTGTGACAGTAAATGGAATTCTTGTTTTTATCACAGTCTAAATTACTCTCCAAAATCTGGGTTTCTTTATGCCTGGTATTGTATACTTTATAAAAACTTGTTATCTTTTATAGAACTATAGATTTGCTGTTGCAAATAACATGTGATGCAGAGATTATTAACATCAAAAAATTTACCATTCCTTTTTTTCTGAAGATATTTATTTTTCTGCCTAAATTCTTCTAAATCTTTAACTGTGAAATTTATTTAAAATATTGCAAGTCCCAAACACACTATAGAAATTTTATAGCAGCCAATTTGCTACTCATTCTAAGTAATAAGAAACAAGATCATCTAATCTAAATTTGAGGACTTTCTTCTTTCTTTCCATCTTCCTTTTCCTTTTTCTTTTCTTTCCTTTTTTTTTTTTTGAGGTGAGAATTCTAAAAAGGTTTATGAGGTTTCAAAAATTTTCCTCTTTTTTAATGCTAGCTAAATAACCCATTTTTCAGGAAGAAAATATAGTTGCATTTGATCTGGATTAAATCTCTTTCAGTAAAATACACCCCACATACAGTTTTGAGACTGATCACTGCCTAGCATCCTAACAGACCTTCAGTGGACTATAATTCCAGATCAAAAACTGATAAAAAAAGCTATGGCTCCATTTTACAGATTCTATTTCCTGCTTGCTTTTCCCAACCCAAAGTCAAGACCTCTATTCCTAGCACAGTGAACGTTACAGGTCTTCTTTAGAAAACGATTCTTCTAGGATGAGTAGTTCTTCTAGTATGACAAGATAGGATGAACAGTGTTGTCTGTTTCTTGCCTTCGTTTTAGATAGTGTGGAGCACTTAGCTTGCCTCGCCACAACTTACTTTTATCTACTGTCAGAAATTATTGTTTCAAAAGAAGTGCTTTCCATTGTAAAAACATGCTGTAGTCCTGCTGCAATATGAACTTCAAAAAATTAATATAAAGCATTTTGTAGACCACATTTCACTGCCTAGTCTATATGCCTTAGGGAAAAATACAACCCCAGCATTGTGAAATGACTGGTCTGTCACATGGCTTTATATTTTCACTTAAGCAGGAAAAAAATCTGGAAACTACACTGGCACTGTTTTATGATTTGATCTCTTATAGCTTGTTCTCCATATGGAAAGGCTTTAGAAATTATTTGTAAAGTTTAACCCTTTTTAAACCTATATAAAAAAAAGCAGAAAAATTACTTTGGTCTGTTTTTTTTCAAATCTAAAAAAAAAAAGGAAATGATATGTTGTTAAATTCTAATATTCATATAATAAAAAAAGAAAAATCATTACAGCTCTTTTGATTTACCACATGCAAGGATATGTCCTTAAAAGATTTGAAATTGATTAATATATTGCTATAGGACCAGTTTCATCTGTGTCAAATGTTAATGTTTTTTTCCCAAATGCTGTCTTGTTTATTTCCCCTTATGGTTCTGTATCTGTAAATCTCCCTTTGTACAGGGAGCTTCTCTTTTAGTTTTGCTTCCAAAGGAAATGAGATTTATGAATTGTGCTGTCTGTCTACTTTGGAAAGAGGATGAAAGGGGAAAGGCAGACAAACAACATTTGAGCTTGGAGGTTGATTTTTGCCAAATGTGAGAGAGGCAGGTCAAAGCATGCAGCCACAGAGGAAAACAGCAGCTGACGGAGGAGATGCCCCGGCAAGGCCCAGATGGCTGCTGGGCGAAGAGGGTTTGGCAGCAGCTGTGTTTGGCACCAAGCGTACGTGCTGGAGACGGCCGTTCAGCGCGCTCAGCGTGACAGTTCAGGCAGAGCGCAAGCTTTCCCTTGTGCTACAGGAAAGGATGTAAGGGAAGTCCGCAGGGAAAGGACTTGAGTGGAGAAAAAATTGAAGGCTGTAGGAAACTGGTATTTCTTGGTTTCTGCCAGCAGTGAAGCACCTTGCTAAGTCTTATAGAGTACAATTAAGTATTTGTGGTGAGCAGTGAATAGGACTTTCTCCTGTCCTACATGGATCTGGCATCCTGTCTCTTTCTAAAGCCAAGGCAGCACCAAGGTAAACAAAAATGATTCAATTGTGTTTTATCTCCTATGATTGGACCTACTATTGGCTGCTTTCTTATTCTGCCTTAAAACAAATAGAAAAAAAAGACTGGAACAAGAGGAAGCCTTTCATATCAAGATTAAATCCATGACTGAATGATTTCTGAGCCTCTACAGCTTTGGTTAGTTTACACTGATTTGTTTTGAATGCTATGTTGTCTTCAGTATTTTCAATCCACTACATCATTATTTATTTGCACTTTACTCCAGACACTCTTAAATCTGTTCCAATCAGACACGTATATACATCCAAAGCAAACACATTTTTAAGACTAAATATGGCAGTGATCCTATTTAGAAACATACCTAAGATTTCACACAGAAGTAGTCCCACTGATCTTGAGACTAACAAAAATAAGTGTGTTGCGTAACTGTTTGTACAAGGAGGGCCGAGAAAGGAGGGACCTCTGGGATTGTCACTCTGACTTGCACATTGTAGGTACCTTTCAGCAGGTCAGTTCACTTTGCCATTTTCAGTTTTCCAACTTTGAAATATCAACTACTTTTTTTGAGTTTATCATGCATGGCAATTGTTAGTGTTATTCTAATGCTTTTAAATGAAGCAGTCAGCACTGTAACGTGTAAAGATTACAAGTGCATAGGGATGTTGGTAATGAGAAAATATAAGGAAAGAGGACAGACTCTAATGAAAGAATATGGATAATAGGAAAACTGAGTGGAAGAGTAAAAAAAAAAACAGTAGAACTGATTAATGTATTAAAAAAACAACAAAGATAGTAGTGGAAAGTAGTAGAAAGTTAGTATATATTTTGAGAATTACTTTTGAAGATTTAATCAGAGTGACTTCAGATGGCGTTATGACCATTTATTTACTTTTAAATGTACATATGTTATTGATCTGATAAGACTTATTAATCATGTAAGATGATCTATTAGACAAATTCCTTGCTGCATGAGAGCAGAAGTGTTGCTTGGCTCAGACACTGTCTTTTAGTTTAGCTCAGAAAAGGTTGACAGATTTTGGGAGAGCTGCAGTACAATTTCTCATTTTATTTGAATATCAACCAAGTTCAGCGACACTCATGTTCTGGAGAATGACTCGTGCATCAATTAAGTTTAGGAAAAAGCACTACTAGAGTAGAAAATGGTAATATATGAAACAACTGTCCCAGGCTTTTTATTAACTCCCTCACTTTGCATCTGCAATGGAGTCTCTCATTCAGCTTTAGAGATTATTTTATTATTTTCTCTTCTCCAGAATCTCCTCGGCTTGTGCTGTCCTTATCCCATCTTCCCCTCCAGCTGGGAGTACCTAATCATTTAGGGAGGGTACAAGCTGTGAAACAGCTATTGTCTCATGAAAAATACATGTTGTTTTCCATTGCAACCTGATCCCTTCCTGTTTTTTTTTGTTTTGTTGTTGTGTTTTTTTTTTTTCTTTTGAGAGTTAGGAACCCTGCCTAGGCCGAATGTTATGTTCTTTCCGCACTGTTATTGAGATGTCTTGTGATGTCTGGACACCAGGGGCAACACCTCCTGATTGGTTTGAGCATTAAAAAAATCAAAATGGTTATTTATGGTGCAAGAGAGTAGAAAAGGATTTTTTGCTTTCTTTTGTTGGTATAGGTATGCTTACTTTTCATTACACTTTTGCCTTACTGCACTTCTTGATGTCAGCTTACACATCCAAATGCCTCAGTAATTTTATTTTTTCTTTTTTAACACAATATTCCTTCTTAAGGATCATCACACTGATAACATTCTCCCTTAGAGAACATTTGCTTAGGAGCATTTGCTATTTAGTCTTTGAAGAAAAAAAGCAAACCAGTTCCTAACTATTTATGCATAATAATAAGCACTGGACTTTTTGGAGGAATAACATCTATTCCACAATTATTTTAGGCCAGAGATATGTTCAAACTTCCTATGGTAATAGGAGGCTGGTCTTGTATGATATATCAAAGCTGATGGGAGATAGAGGAGAAGGAGGAAAACTAAGATACTCCATGCTAGCATGCCCTTGAGATCTTTCAGAACAATCTTTGTGGTTACTTAACAGAAACAGAAAATTGGGTTTTTTTCCCCTACAATTTTAAAAATTCACAGAATAACAGAAGTGCCAGATTCCTTTTATAGTAATCCAGACTCACTTCACGAAGAGTTTTTCACTTGACTGTGGAGAGAGTCGGCCTAACATGCACCCAGTGACAATAAAGGTAAAAACTAAGAAAAGTTTAAAATAGTGCAAAATGTTAAAACTAGTGCAAATATGGCTGTAGCCACCCTCCTACACACATATCTTTTCATCAGCCTTCTGTTAGATTCTGGTGAATGAATTAAAGCACATAAGACTTTTTAGTTTTATTGGGTCACAGTCAATCTCCTGTGCATGAGAATGTAATGTGAAGTAGGATGTAAGTCACAAAGGAAAGACAGGTATTGCAATCTGTCCTGTGTTTGAAATCTAGATTATGCCAAAAAAGGCATCTCCATCGTTGGGTAAAGTGAGCAGAGCTGCAAAACTGCTACTGCTGCACTTGCATGTGTACGTCCAGAAACAAAATATTCATTATTGGCCTTTCAGGTCTAATAAGAAAAATCTCTTTAAAAACAGGTATTTAGATTTCTAATTCTCTGGGCTTCATGATGCCAAAGAGACAGTAAACCAATGTGAATAGGACTAATATCCATCAGAGACTAAGTTTCTTCAGAGCTTCTTCATTACAGAAAATAATATTCAAGGTTATTAGGGATGTCATTCTTACATTACTTATGATGTCTGTTGCATGAAATAAAACAGCTTCTGATACTCTCCAGCTGTAGATTCTGGAAACTGCAATATTATAGGAGCTTCCAAAAGTTCTGATTTTTAGGAAAAAAATTGAAGTAGGGAGAAATAGAAACGAGTCATCCATGCTAAATGAGTAATGGTCTCAAAAGTTGTGTATTTATGAGAAGAGGTGAGCGTACTGTGATCTGTGAGGAAGATTAACCACAGTTAAAGATTAAAAATCTTCATCTCATAGTGGAATTGGTACCTTCCAAATTATTTTCCTGTGTAGTGTCCAATATTATCTCCATATTATGTTTTAAGGATATGATACTACCTTATCTTGAATCTTTCTAGGTTAAATTCACATTTGTAGGGGAGTTTATAAATACTTTGAAAAGTACTTGGATACTGGCTATATGTTATTTAAACATTACCTATTTTTTATGTTTAAACTGAATGTAAATAGTTTATGTGTCTTATGCTGCATTGCTTTGCATAATACTTTAGTCTATATACAAAAATCGTAGCACACTTTAAAAATAGGGCTCTGTGATGTAGTGACTGTTCAATGTATTAATATCCCAGTGTTCAGATTTATGAAAACCCGGTTCCAGAAATTGATTTACCAGTTATGGAAAGTAATACACACATTTTACCAAAATGGGTGATGGTAAAGCTCCCAGAGAGGGTCCCAAAAAAATCAGCATATTTTTATATCCATATAAATATTGTGCATTTAAACACCAGCAGGAAAGTAGAGCGAAAACCTTTTTAGTCCAGAGAAAAGAGATTTTTAAAAAGATTGGTATTTGACATGGCAAAGCAGAGTGTTTCCTGTCTTCAAATAAAAAGAGTTGCAAAACACCTGCCAAAAATTCCCGGTGTTCCATTCCCTACCTCACCAGATTTAGTGAAATGTGACATGTAAACAACGCAATGCACTCTCTGCAGAAATAAAATAGATGATGAATGGCCAAGTGTGTGGCTGAATGGATGGGAATAGCCCAGCCAATGAATCCATTTTTTCCTCCTTTTCTCCTTCTTAAGCCAATTTGTATTTCATAACATGATGAGTTACAGAAGGCTGTGAACCAGCACAGCATGGCCTTACCTCATAGCCCTGTGTGAAGGCTGAATGCAAAGGCTGTATGCTTAATTCCCTAAGTACAGCCTAGGTCATAACCTGTTATTGTTGTTTGGTTGTAGTGGTGCCAGAACAGACATTTTTCTTGTCCTGATTCCAGTAATATATCTCACAGCTTGCCTTTTTTTTTTTTTTTGCATTACTGGCTAGTCTGTCTTCTCAGCTTACATTTTCCCCAGGATTGTCTGTCGTTCCATTGGCTACTAGACTAGAAATCTGTTGCAGTCATTCCCCCCATGATGATGTGGGAGCATATAACCCTCTGGATGGGGAATTACTCTATGTGAATAGGAGAGGGAAAAAATGACACAGGCTTGTGAGAAGCTGGGTATCAGCTCATTCACTGCTGTTACTTCTCCAGAACTTTCCCCTTCCTCTCCCTGCACCCTCCTGAAAGAAGGGGAAAAAAGAGAGAGAGAGAGAGAGAGAGAGAGAACTGAGTTTTTCAGGATTCTTTCCTGGTGAAATTGCTGTGACTTTTTATGGAAAAATGGGAGGGTGGAGAGCTACTTGATGTGTGGGTTATGAAGGCCCACTTTATTGCTACTGCAAACTTGGACAAATTCTGGTTCTTTTTACAGTAATTGCTTTGAGTTACTGATGTAAAACCTAAAAAAGGGGCAAATAGTACATTTTTCCAGTGTGATTATCTTGAACACCTCCATTAACACATGTTGTGTGATAATAAGTGCATACTACTAGGAAGGGATGATACTTGGAAGGAATTATATGAAACTAGACAAGAAAACAGAACTCTAATGATAGTGTGTTTCTTTTAACAATAGTTATTTCCCTGTTTTTGAGCTATGTTAAGATGACAAAGTTTTCTTTGTATATGATGTATATGATATGGTAGAAAATAGAGAAGGGTCTGGTACACTATTAAAGAAGCTGGTTTTTAGTCATCCTATTGACCAGTTTGGAAGGGTGGAATTTGGTTGCAGAGTTTGAGAAAAGTTCACAATAATTGAGCTTGGGCCAGTCTCACCAGATGTATGGATGTTGTTTCCCTGCTCTCTGCAAACATAAGTTGAATCCCAGTTGCAGACATGGCACACATATAATTGATTATCTGGACAATATCTTATCAATGGGACAAAAGTGAAATCATGTGCTGATGAACATACAGTTTCATTTTGTTGTGAAGCTTGTGAAACTTTTGGGATAGCTAATGAAGATTCTTATATCTGATTACAGATCTCAAATTTTTTATTAAAGCCACATGTAGTAAGTTCAAGAAAAAGAAACACAGCTTCATTGACCTCATTCACACTCCCATCTGCAAAATGTTCAAGATGTCTTACCTGCAGAAAAAAGCTGAAGTGTGATGCATGTATACCACAGAACTTCAGAAGATGTAGACATTTTAAAAAACATTCTTTTTTTTTTAAGTTAGCTCCTTCACATCCTGGAATTGCAGCACTTGAAGCTGGAAGTAGATCACTGAGTGGGCACATTGTTGAACATAAAAATGCCAGTGGTAAAAAATAACAAATCAAGGTAAAAATACCTGTCATATGATGACAATCTTGGAGAAATTGAAGGGGAAAAAGAATAGCTGTTTTCTCAGTGCAGGGGAGATAACTTGCCACTGGATTTTCTGAAAGGGTAGGATGGTGAAAGAAGAAAAAAAGAAGTTATGGGAACACATCTGCTTTTCCCTGCAGAAAAAAACATTGGGTATTCAGATTTTTGCAATAGCCTGCGTGCTTGAATATAGGAGAACAAGAAGAAAAGCAATTTAAATGCGCAAAAGAAAATGTAAAATTTCAATCTGTATTCTATTATTATTTCCATTATTTTGTTGCAAAAAATGAATAACTGAAATTAAATGGGAACTAGCCTACAAGATGGATGGTAATGATTGAACAGAGCGATCTTCTAAGGTATAAGAGCCTGCTACAGAGAGGAGGGGAATTATCTGTGCTCTACTACAAATGTTGAAAAGAAGTAACAAGCAAAGAAGAGTCAGGCTCAAAATTAAAAAGAACAATCTTATGCCTCTATCCTTTGGGATTAATTAAAAACTGCTTGACTGGCAGGAATTTCATGGAAATTATTATTCTTGCCTGTAGGTAGATGGGTAGATCAGCCAACTTCCTGAGATCCTTTCCATCTCTCACTATGTACATGGAAAACCCTAAGAAAACTTTTTACATTTTAAACATCAGAATGGATTATAATTACATACTTGCCTGACCCCAGTATTATGGATGACCAGGATAAGAGAGACTGAATCCTTTTAGTGAGAGCTGCAAATAAAAGAGATTCACCGATTCACAGATTCACAGAATGGTTAAGGTTGGAAAGCACCTCTAGAGATCATCTAGTCCAACCCCGCTGATGTTCTCAGCTGGCACTGTCTTCCTCTTTGTGCATCTGCTGAAGCCACATGGTATCATTTTTCTCCCCATATAGTATTTACAGGGGAGGAAGGAGAGTGAAAGAGACGGCAGCATTAATTCCAAGACACACAGACAGGGCTTACCTTGTACAGAACAAACAGGGGCATATAACATCTCTCTGCTCTCAGTGAAATGGTGAATCTGAGACTGTTCTGCAGCACTTTTTAAAATTTCCTTACAGACCTGATACCAGTGTATTTTTCAGTTGGCTAACCCTTCTCTTTCATCTATAGCATGAGAGTGGTCAGTGATTCATCCCATAATTCTCTTTCCATTGTGTTTTCCACCTTGCAAAAGCATTTGGTAACTTCTCCTTTAATTTTACTTTTATATTTTTTGCCAGGAACTCAGTCCTGCTTGTTTCAATCGGCTGTGTCAATGTGCATCCATAATAATCAATATGAATCAACCTGCCTGAATCATATCTTTATATTATGAACTACTTCATTCCTTACAAGCAGGCTTTCTTCTCCCCAGTGAAGGATATGAATTGTAAGGTGTTTTCTGCTTTTCCTGAGAGAATCAAAGGAACAAAATTAGACTTCTAAAATTTCAGTGAAGATTTCAAATACTTCTTATTTCCTCATTTCTGTGACTATGGAACAACCTTTAAATAGGCTAAGGGGATAGAGCCTTCAAACAGGCTAACAGATAATGCGATAGACACAAAGCTTTCCAAGCCTCAGAGGGCTAAAGGCATGTGGCTTCATGGCTTCCCATGCCTTCTTTCATGAAAAAGGAGGGGGCTCAGGAAAACCCAAAAGCTAACAGCAATGATATTTTCAAAGTATTGAATGTTATCAGGGATAGCCACTGAAAACAATGATGTGAAATGAGACTGTCACATTACTGAAGAACAAATATTGTTTACTTTTCAACTGTAGAGCAAACTAATTAAAATAGCTTCTTTTTTTTGCTTGTGAACAGCTCATCTAATCTCCCTTTCTCGGTCAACTTTAGAAGAGCTACCCTATCTTATTATGCTTTTAAGAATTTCTGCCTGCAAATTTTAAGAAAGAATGAACTGATCATAACATCTCATTGTACTCCTAGCATCCATAGATGATAAGATTGCCCCCAGATGTCCAGACACAGAAGACTTAATGACGAAAAAGGCATTTCAGTGTGTAGATGAAGTGAACTCAGTCTTCACAGTAAGGTATTGTACGAAGTTGGGGGCATGTTGCTACAGGTGTTTAGAACAAAGAACAAATAAGAGATGTTTGCACTCCATGTTGTATGGAATAAAGCGTGTGAAATATTACACCATCAGGGAGAGATTTTTCTGCTTTGATTCATTAATTTCCCTGTAAGGCGCTTCATTTCCCCTCCCAATCGTCTGTCAGTTATTTTTTTTGCCACGACACCCCTTGAAGTGTAGAAGTGCTTCAGCTCCAGATCTGGCTGTTGCCCTCTCCTCTCCCCTGTCTGTGACCTTCGATCTTCAACACTATTTTCTTTCCTGAGTCAGGAAGAAGGGGGCAACTGGCTAGGACCTTGCACTCATCACTGTTTTTCCACCTACAATATGTTTGCTTTTCTTTTCCAGCTGCAGTTTCATCTTGCCTCCTTCAGTCACTGTTTCTCTAGCATGTATATTGTGGGCTCTGTTCTCATCTTACTTAACACTTGGACAACATTGCTGGCTTGGTTTTAATGGAGCAAAGAGTTTGATTCAGTTATTTTGCTGCAGACACTCTTTTTATGAAGCTCGGTGTGAATAAGTTGCCACAAATCACAAAAATCTTGTAGAAATTTAAGAGATTTGCTGATGTCATCTAAACTTTATTTTTAAAAAAGGTAGACAGGACAAATCTGTCAGCATTGGTGCTGGAAGAGAGAAGGGAGGGAGGGAGCAGCTGCAGTCATCTTCCTGTCATCCTAAGCAGACAATGACACTGTAACTCATATTTTTTTTACTGTAGATTTTTTCCTCAACTTCCTGAAGCCAGAATTAGATTTTTGCTGGGAAGATGGCAATTAGATAAAATCTAGATATTCTGAGGCTTTTTGCAATGAAAAAAGAAATTCCTGATATGTGTTGAACTGGATTTCTTTGTTGGATATTCTGGTTCAAAGGCAGAACACTTATATTCATCAACTCCTATCTGATAGTTGCAGTTTTGCTAATTTAGAAGATTTTTTTTTTATCAAACAGAACATAAAAATAAGAAAGGTACTTTAAGACATCTGGGAATACACTTCTGCTTGGCCTCCATCATGTGTTGTTGTTTTCAGACACAAGCACTTAAATTTCGGTAGGACTCCATCCTGCAAGTTGCTACGCACTCTGACCCTAGTCCAGTAAAGCACTTAAACACATGCTTAACTCAGACCTGTTGATCTTTCTGTGCTTCCTTATATGCTTAATATGAAGCACATGCTTAATAGCTTTGCTGGAGCAGGCTCAGGATGCTTTGCAGCTTGCAAAATGGGACCCATCATTCACACAGATAATCATAAGGGTTTGAAAGCCTTCAAAAATTAGCAAGTGATTATTTAGTATAGCTAATAGCTATTGTTATTTCTCTTGAAACTAGAGAAATCTACTTTTGAACAGTGTCTCTTTTGTAAGATCACTTTTTTAACTTTAGTTTGTGAAAGCATTCACTGTTAGCCTCTGTCTAAAAGAGATAACATTTATCAGAAATATAGGAGGGCCGTGGAATAGACTTTTGCATGGGCAGCAAATGGGATCATTTTTTCCTACAGGTCATGTAGGTTTCCCTATCTGTCTTTAATCTACTTTTGGCTTTGTGAACTGCTTTGTGGTTTAAAATTCAACATTCAAATGATAGTCCTAAATATTTAAAAGTTAATATATATACATATAAAATAAAGTTAGTAAGGAGCTACAGAGAAACCTCGCTGGTTCTAATCTAGCTAGACCGTTCTAATCTGCCTAGACTCTTCCTATCTTGCACATGCCTGCAAGCGTACACACCTGCGTGCACACATATAGACATGCAGACATGCACATACATATTTAGATATATAATTGCATTAGATTATGTTTTATTTAATAACCTAAAAGAGGATACATGTATCTAACTTGAATTACAAGCCTGAATGCTTTGGCATTTTCTCCCATGTTCTGTGACAGTGTATGCTGCTATAGGGTAAAATGAGTTTTAGTGTTATTCAGCAATATTGAAGTCTTGCTCCTGATACACTATCATATTTTCCATATAATCTAACTATTCCAATTCTGTATTGCAATTCATGCCCATCTGCAGCTTTTCTAATACCAACCTTGCCATGTTTTTTATCTCACTGAGCCATTCCTGTTTACTGCTCATCCCGTGCCTCAACTTTTCCAAGCCTTATGTGGGTCTTTTTTACTGCACTTTCAAATATGTTATCCCCAGAACTATATGTTGGTTAGATGTGATTAGTTAAACACAAATTCTGGATGACCATGGTAACTGGCACACGGTGCTTGCCTGCCCACACTGAGATGCACTATTTCCTTCTTTTTTTTTTTTTTTGTACACAGATATCCAAACCCAAGGGAAACAGAGCTCAAAACATATAATAGATCAGACCAAATAATATATTAGACCATGTAGTCTAATCATTATCTAGTAGCGATTGCAAAGACTGATCTGGGGTTTTCATTCTGGGAATGCTGGCAGCAAGACAACAGTGAAAAGTCATTACAAGTAGGAACTCTAAGGGCAGAGACAGAACTTCTAGAGCAAAGAGTTAGTTAAATGCAAAGCTAGGAGGTTTCTGAAGAAAGAGGCTTCCTGCAGGGAACTGTATACTCCTTTGCTGTAGCCTGCGGTTGGGTGTATGGACATACATTACCTGAAGTAGGTCTATCACAAAGAAACACCAAATTCACTTCTCCTTTGGAAAGGAAATAATCCCACAAAGTCCTGAATACTGGTTAACTAAGTGGACAAAATGAAAATAGAAAAATATGAATGCAAAAATATGAGTGCAAAAATAAGATGAGAAAGTCTAATATTCCTCAGCTAATGAACAAATGATTGCATTCTTTAAAAATAATAACTGATGTTTTTCTGTTTTCTTTTTTTTTTTCAAAAATCTGGTAAATTCAAGACTGAACTTTACATGGCATCATCTGCTATGCTCTTTTTAAATTTAAATTTAAGTTTAAATGGCGATTTTTCTGGACAAGATGGGTCTGCTCCCTGCATAGTAATGACATCATAGCAATCGAAATGGGTTCCTTTTGTCAGCTAAAGGACACAGCAGTAACCCTGACAAAAAGTTCTGCATCCTTGGATGCAGAAATCTTCCTGGGAGAATTGATTTGAAGTCATGCCCTGGCCTCTGCATAGCATGTCCTGCTTGCAATAGGGACACCAGATCTTCCAGGAATTAACTCTCTGCATAAGTGGTAGCTGCCCAGTGTTGGCAAACAAGAGTAAAATTCATTGCCAGGAAGGTTGTGATGTGGTCGTGCAGTCCTGGGACCTACACAAATTGCAGAAAACCCAGTTCCACTCCTTCCTTCTTGGAGTCTTACCAGTTAGTAACAAAGGAGCACCTTCAGACTGATAGATTTTGAGCTAATCTACAGTGTTACCATAGAGACTAACCAAATAAGAACAACAGGGCACAGATTTTTGCCAGTTGTCTGGTGATTGCACACCAAAAAAAGAAATTACTAATGTAAAATATTTGTCTACCATATGTATGTATTCAGTACTTTCAATACATAATTAAAAATGCGAATTTACAAACAAAAATTTACAGAAAACAAATAGGATTTTTTCAGTATCAGTAAGAGTCTAGAACTGTAAAACAACAATGGCAATTCCTTATTCCTGCGCTTTAAACATGTTTTTAAAACAGGATTTTAAGTGCTTTTTACTGTTGTGCCTATATCTATGCAAGAACCTACTATTTTATACTATTTTTCTCTTCATTAGCTACTATTAGACTCATCTCTTTGTACTTTTCCCTGTTCTGTCGATGGACATGTACCGTGCTTTTTGGGGTGCAGCTGCAGAAAACAGCAGTTACAAAAGTGTCAGAGATTACTCAAAATTACTGTGATATTAACATTACAGGAAATGCATAACCTCTTCTGAAAGGAAGCTTCAAGTATGACCCATAGATATGCTTACGAGGTCTGAAGATTCATCCTGACCTTTGTATCCTTCAGTCTAACCTACTGCATAAGGATGAGACTTGTACCCTGTTACCTTCGTATTGAGTCAGATGATTTCTGTTTGACTAAACTTGCTCACCTTCTGCAAAGGTGCCAGCTTCACCTGAAGACTTTCAGAGACGAGTAACCTGCCTCTTCTTTTTAAAAAGTTGTGTGAGCAGATAATCCTTTTACCTGGAAAAACTGTTTACCTCTGTTCTAATGTGAACTGTTTGGTTTCAGCCTGTAAATGTAGGTTTGTATTATGTTTAAGATAAGAATCAGTTGTTTCTTAGCCTCCATGAAGGTTTTTGTACTTAACGTAGTGTGAAAGTACTTTTATTTTCTGTCAGTATAACTAAGTGTGATGAGGAAACTGAAAGAGGTCACAAATTCAGTTGAGCGTTCTGACAGAGCATGCCAAAGAGTATCATGAAACATTTTGTGTTTGCCTCTAGTACCATGGAGCACATGCTCTACAGTATACTGCCGTGCTGATCAGGAGTGCCCACAAGCAATGTGGGAGGGTGGAGGAGAGAGGATAAAGTCCTCCCATGATAAGAGCATTTTGCAGGCCATGGGATAAGAAATGTGAGGAATATGCCCAGTCAGTAAGTATCCAACAGCTGATGCTGAAAGATTGTCTGTCTTGGGGTGGAAACCTTGATTATGACCAGGAGTATGATACCCAGAAGAGTTCTGACTGGAGACTGAATGTAGCTGACCTCTTACTGCAACAGCTGGCAGGCAGCAGAGGAAAGGCAGGAGGATCCCCAGCTCCCAGTCATTTAGGGAGCAATCCCACAACCATGAGCATCAGCCCTGATGTACGGTCCACTTCCCACTGCCACCCATTGCCCTAGTAGAAAAACTCTGGATATTTAAGGCACAGAAGCAATGATGATGCCTAGCTGGTCTGCCAGGAAGATATCTAGGCACCCTGTGTGGCACCCAGTTGGTGATTAGCACAGAGATAAAGCTTTCCTTGAGCCTGGGAAATGCACCCGGCCTTTGAGTGTTGGAAAGCTATTTAGAAATCCTATTAAGTTGAAATTGACTTAGTAAAGCATTAGCCCCTGCCACACCCATACATGCTCTGACTTAATCTCTAATTTTAAATAATCTCCATCATCAAATATAAGAAATAGTGGGAGGTAATGTTGTATGTTTTTAATTTTCAAAAAGTGTCACATAAACAGTCACACTGTTTTAAAGCCTTTTCTTTTGTGTGGAATAAGTACAGCTAATGGTCAATACAACTTTTTTTCAAACATTGTATGGTTTTAAATGCACAAGAGACCACTATTATTTGGTTTTCTTTTACTAATCGGTCAGTTTTGGCCTGGTTTAGTAAAGAGGCTGGAAAACTTTCAGCAATTCGTAGCAGGTATTTGACCTACAGCATTGTCATTTGCTCTTTCAAATTGTCCTTGGTGGAAATAACTCATATTACCTCATCACCATTTGTTCGGCGCACAAGGCACAGTTTATTAACACTGTTATAATGCAGCATTTTCTTCAGACCCATGGGGTTTCTGTAGTGAGGTTGCTTTTGCGGAGCATAAACACTGAAGGGCAGCTGCGTGCTCTTACCAAGCCAATTAGGAAACCCGACAAAGTGGGGAGCGCTGCTCCAAGACACCTAATCAGTGCCAGCACGGCAGTTCTCACGAACCGGTTAACATTTACCATGCAAAGCAAAGGGGTGCAGAGGGATTTCTGCCAGGAAGGGAGCAGTTTCTGGAGGGTTTGGGTGAGGGAACATAGGGTGGTGCATTCAGCAGTGTGTGTGCAACTACATCTGTTCAGCCACTGGGATGGCGCAGGAAGCTATCGACAGGGAACTGGGAGCCTGCATCTGGGAGCAACATGTTTCAAAGGGCTTATAAATCTTGCACTAGAAAAAAAAAAAAAAAAAGGAGGGGGTGAGGGAGGATCACTGCAAGAAGCGGGAGGGGAAGGGCAGCACTGGAGAAGACAAGAGGTGTTTTGTCTGCTGGATGCTGTGCAGACCGGCGTTTGTGTCGAAGAGGAAAAGTTTATGATTCTGGGGCACTGCATTGACAGCAATTGACCAAGTGTGTGGGCAGGCCCAAGTGGAAGCTCCTGCCTTTGCCGTCCATTCCCCGCTGGCTGATGCGACCTCGGCCGACTGCGCCAGGTCTGAGGGCAGACTGGTGCTTTCTGCTTGACCACCCAGCCAGAGGTGGCTCCTCCTGCACACAGAAAACCTCTTCTGAGATCTTGCTGTCATCCCTCACCCCTCTGTCTCTCTTTTCCCCTCTGTTGATGGCCACCAGCTCTCTGCTGGATTGGCCATGTACCAGTAGAGATACTGATACATTTTTATGAGAATAGTATCAAAGGACCACTTAACAGCATTGATGTTTGGCACATTTCAAAGTAAATGTGCAAGCAGGAAAAAGGGCACACTCATACATTTTATATCTTTGAATTTTATGGAGGCTTGTCCCTTCACTAATCCTCCTTTAACTGGGATACAGGTTATACCTCAGTTAAAAGGTTTCTGTGTTGACAAGAAATTTAGTGAAACGATAGTCTCAAAGGACCTTGGGAGAGCGAAACAGGACTTTTGGGGGGAGGAAGTAAGTTTTCACAAAATGTTTAAAAGTTTGACTAATTAACATTTTAGGGGAAGGAGCTTTCTGTTGGGAGTGAATATCTCCCAAGACTTCTCTTTGTCACTGTTGCTGGTGTCACTAGGGACACAGCAATGCAACTTCTTATTGTTCAGACAGGGAAAAAAAAAAAAAAAAGCACCAAAACTAAGTAAGATGCTAGCAGTCTTGCACTACGTAGGAAACCAGTAGTGCTTTCCTCTCGCTCAACTTGGTAGATTGGAAATCCTGTATAGCTACATGTAAGATTTTTGTCCTTCACTCAACAGCTAAGGCTGCCACAGTTAGCAGCATGCTTTCCTGTTTGGCTGATATATTTTCCTCACTTTTTTGAAGCTTATGATGTAGTTACTTCTGCCTCAAATGCTAGCAACTTTACATTTGTACTCTGCTGATGACCCATGACAAGGAGTAGTTACACAAGTGAGTGCATGATGGTGCGGCACCAAGTTTTTTTCTGAGATGAATAATCTAATGAAGTTACCTAGCATCACCTAGCACCTAGCATCATTTTTGGAGATGTTGGACTTAAACACTCAAGTGGAAAGTCACCATTGCATTTACTGATGAGAAGTACTTGGGTTCTGTTTCTGATTAAGAAATACATTTTCAGCAAGTGAGCTTTAAGATGGATTCATTTCCCTAGAGATTCTTGTTATATAGTTGCTCTGTTCCTTGGGGGATCTTTAGCAATTTGTTTTCAGGGAAATATCAGAACAGTTGAAAAACAAAAGTGAGAGAGAAGGAATTACCATACTTGCTGTATTAATTATGCTCTTTCAGCAAGAGCAGCAGACTTCTGCTGTCTCAAACAGCCATTGCAGCTCTGCAAACAGAGGGAGATGTGACCAACTGCATGTCTCATTTTTGTCTATGGAAAGCCTCTTATTAAATAGTGACTGAACAAGCATCATCACCCGTAGCTTGATTAGAGCTGTTTAGCAGGGACTGTGAATAAAAATAAACATATGCTTATGACTGAAAATAGTGAAATTTCGATATAATATTTGCTAATGAATTGGTGGCTTCATGAACTTATTCAGGATCATTTCAGTATCAATGTTGCATAGTATCTCATGAAAATATCCTTTATTAAGAAAAGTATCACCATTTTTTTGCCATTACATTTATTTGTATTTTATTTCACTCATTCAAAAAACAAAAAAAGAAAACAAAACAAAAAATCAATGAACACTAGAACTGGCCTGAGTCCAAATAGTAAAACCTGAACTTCTTTATGGAGGCTTCTGAGGAAGCTGGTATCCAGTCACAGATCTGAGCTCTAGCCAGGTTTAGTTTTACAGCAATATCATTTTTTTTCTCTCTGAAATCACAGGTGTGGCTTCCATTATTTCAAGAAGAACCATTATACGAAAATATACATCTTTAAAAAAAGACAGCTTTTCTTACTGTATGTATAGGATGATGGATTCCTCTTTACATTATGATTATTTTAAACCACTGGACAAATAAAACACTTGTTTGTTTTACAAGTTTGTTTAACATTTTGGTTCTTTCCAGCTGATGGATTGAAATATTCTTTAGTGGACTCTTGGTCTGAAAGCCAAGAGTTCACTAAAAAAAAAAAAAAAAAACACGAAAGCTTCTGCTGTTTTTCAGCCTTCTGAAAATTCTACTTTTTCACCTTTTCTTAGAAGGTTTCTTCTTTTTCAGCCAAAGAAAGTTTTTTTTTTAAAGAAAGAAAGACTCTTGTTTTCTCCCCTAGGCAATACTAGATATCTCATTTCATATTTATTATTGGCAATCATAGAAAATAGGTATAGATACAGATTAACTAGAGTCTAAATTGTAGTCAGTTTTGTGGAAATTCACTCACTGCAAAATAACCATTTAGTGGAGGCATCTTATTCATACTAAATTAATACTAACACGTTCAGTTGTCATGTTATTCATCCATTAATCTTCATTTCATAGAATTTTCTTTCTTTAACAGTCTGATTTTTTATTTATCCTACTGAACTGAGATACAATACCCAATAACAAAGGCTGCCACTGGAAAATGATGGCATTAATATTTAGGAGATCCTGAGGAGTGAATGCAGTTCCTCAGTTAATTATGAAGCACAGCATTTCTGGAAATTTTCCTGGCTTCAGCTCCAAAACATCATCGTCTACAACTGAAAACATTAACATTTGCTTCTCATTTTCATAGACTTTTGTCACTTATCACTTCATTATAACCAGTCTCACGAACTTTGAAGCCTATCAGCTGTAAAAATGAAAACTCTTAAGTGAAACCAAAAGTTTCCTTAATGTGCTTTCCTCTGAGGTGCATTGCCTTCTCTCAATCAGAAGTAACACTTCTAGTGTTCATATATCACTGTTTGATTTTCCACTAAGGCAAAACTGCAGCACTCTTAAACTGCCAACGGTGAGTTTTCCATCTTAGATTTCAACTCTATAGTATTTTGAGACTTTGAACCTGTAACATTTCCATGTGACTTTGGAAACAGGTCTTAATATCAGACAGTCCAGACAGTTCTAAACCTGCGTATGGTGTATCATTCATTTCAAAGCTGATGCTTTGTCTCTATCTTGTTTAGTTTGAAAGTTTGACAAAGCACAAAAAAAAAAAAAAGAATGTTTCTGCAGAAGATTCCAATGTTCTTGCAGTCATAACTGTTTTTCTCCTTTGTCCCATACACCTTTTTCCTGTATCCCCACTTCTTTGACCCTTGTACATCTTACAAATAAAAAGACAGTACCCAATCATATCCCTTCCATGCACTATGTATTTGCTGCATTATCATGTGAGCTGTATAGTAAAGACAGATTTGCTAGATTTAAGAATGAAATACACTGTGTTTCTTCATCATTCATACCCGCTGTGGGTGCTCTCTGGAAAGATTCTGTCTTCACAGGTCTTCTAATTCCCATCCTCCACCATCATGGGAACAACGAACCATTCCTCGGTTGTATTTCCTAGCACTGAGAAGAGGACAAGCCTTCCACCTCCCCCTAACACACGCACTATCTTCCTGTTAATCCCAAATCCCAAAGGATTAACACTCCTCACCTTTTTCCTGCAGTTAATAATGCTGGAAATAATAAACAGCAAATGTCCCCTGTTCCTCACACAAGCCCTCTTCTCAGCTATGCACTGCTTGAAGCTAGGCAGAGACAGGTCCCTTTTATCTCTGAGCTCTCCTTCCGGAAGACTGGAGAAAGGGGGTGCTGTTTCCTTGCTAATCTTGGTAAATAAACAATGAAGAATCATCAGGAAATGGAGACTGTACACAGTCCAGAAGGTACTACTTAGAAATGAAGCAGGACTTGTGCATGTACCTAGTTTTGCCGTAGTTTAAGTCATCAGGTTAGTTTATCTAGAGATTCCTCAGAATCTTTCTTTGCATTCTGCTATCATGAACAAATCATACAGTTTCCATCCTGCATTGCCAAGGCCTCCCGTTGCATTTTCCAGCCTGATATATAGCTTCCTGCAGGATTCATCTCCTTGTTAGAGCTCAGGGCAGGATGTTTAAACAGCAGAACAAGTCAGGATGGATTTCTAAGTTTCAAGAACTGACCAAAAGGGAAATAAATGGGACAGGGATGCCTTTACCGCACTTCGTTACATTAAAATGGCTTAGGAATGCAGTAGTAATGCCAGTTCGCCTAAAACTGAGCAAATAGGAAGAGTGATCAAGGAATTCCAACAGGGCATATGAAGAGATAAGTAATAAAGTTATTTAAGCAAAATGTATATAAGTAATAAAATTATTTATCTCTTCCTTAACAGCAGAAAAGTATGCGGTAATCAATGTGTGATTATGCCTGTCCTCTAGACTGTTTTCCCACAGTCTATCCTGGGTCCCTTTTACATTAGTAGTGTCCAAAACAATCTTCTGTAAATCTGCATCTTTCCTGTGCAATTATTTACCCTGTCTTCTGGTGCAAACTTTTAGGACCTCTGTACACTATACTTCAGAAGTGCTTCTATTCTGGCCTACTTTATCCGAAATCTATATTCCCTAAAATTCCCACTATTCCCTGAAATACCCACAACCATATCTGGAATTACCGAATACTAGATTTTCCATTTTGACTTTATTTAGGTTGGTTTTATTATGGTCAAGGGAGTAACATACATGGAGAAGAAGATAAGGAAACAACAGGGGAAGACCATCACTTAAGAACCCACAATAGAAAAGAACAAGCTAACTTTATTAAAAAGAATTAGAAGATAGAGAAAAGTCATCCATTTTGAGACAGACTTTTTAACTGACCAAATGAAAGTACTTTTCCAGCACATCATTATTGCAAATGCCTGTCTTTGTCATCAGAATGGTGATACCATATAGCATCTAAAGGTCTATGGTATACTAAAAGCTATGACTTAATCACAACAATCTCTCCTTTCCCTTTCTCAGTCTTGTGACAAAAGTGATTTGATTCATAACACAGACAGATATGATTTTTAAAATTCTGTTGTTGCCTTGACTTCTCTTTTATGGTATGAGAGTCCTTAGTATGCCAGGGTGATCTAGACATACATCTTATTTATCATATTTTTGGTACTCCTTCTCGAGGCTTTGTTGGTCTATATTCTTCTTTCTCTTTCGCAGAAGAAGGCTTTACTAGATGTGAAGTCTATTGCTTATCTGTTTGCTTTGTTTTTCATGTATAAATAATCAGAATTATTACAGAATGTTCTGTTTGAAGCAGCCTTTTCAGTCTATATTTTTCAAAACAAAGGATTCCAGGGAAAAAGCCTTTTTTTCTGAAAATTTATATACTGAAAGTTCTGTATCCAGTTTGAGAAGTACGATAATCAGTATGGATTATCAGTATGGATTCTTCTTTGACAGAGTCATCATTTTAGTGGGACTCATGTCAGTTCAGTGATTGTTCAGTACCGGTCAGGGAATTCAAGAGGTGATTAAAAGATTTTAAAGATGTAAGCAGAACACAGCAGCTTTTAGAGAGCGGCTGTTTTCTACTACTGCCTTATGCCTGTTCATGATAGTCACTGCCACTGGGATGACTCCACCAGTTTGAAAATACCAACTCTAAGATGATAGTAATGACCACGTCTACTGCCATGCGTTTATTTGTGTGTGCACATTTTTATTTAAAAATAATTTTGTTGTGTAAACAGAAACCTATTCAGTTTTATTTTTCTACTTGAAAGTAAGCTATCTGCAAGAAAGGAAAGAAAAATGGAGTCACTGAGTCAGAAAACCAAATGAAACTTATTCTGAACTCATTTGACACCACTTCTTCATCTGTTATGGATCTAAATTGCTACGGAGCTTTTCAAGACTAGACAATGATGTGAACCTTTGCCACATTTTCCAAACGTAAAGTTAAAGTTAATCCTAATTACACAAGAAAATGGATTCAAAGATTAAAAGCAAAGTCACTATCCAAAATAAGAATGAATGATTATATATGTCCCATTTGAAATATCTTTGTAGAGGCCCACTCATTCTGTAGAAATGACCTTAAACTGCATATTTTCCATTTGGGTAGTGACACAAGCGTAATGCAGGGGATAGCAATGTTGCTTTGACTCCTATTCATAATAAATCAGCACAGTGGGCAGAAAACCAGACTAATCTGATGGTTCTTGTTTGTTTTTGTTACTGCCTGATATCAAGTCTGGTATCATCCCAAATGTTTTAAGTTACATAAGAGAGAACATGGTCTATAGAAATGTGGAATTAAGCACACAACTCTTTAGAAAGTTCCATTACCTTTGGAGTACAAAATGAAAAAGTTGAAAAATATATCAGATTCTTGCCTCAAACATCCACTCTGCTAACAGTGCTGATTTCCTCTGAGAGAGCTACGGTAGTTCCTGCTCCACCTGTCCACTCACATACCCTGTGTCACTGCTGTGGCAGCTCAGCTGCTTATGGAGCAGCTGCCCTAGGCATGACAGCACGGAGTTTTAGCAAGTGGAAATCAGTGCCTATCTACCTTAACATGTTCGTTTGTAAATCCTGGCAGAATGACAACTGCTTCCTAAACAGCTGTGTTTTCTCGGTGGTGATTGGATTTTTTTATTTTTATTTTTTTAATAGAGAGTGATAGGAGCTATCCTAGCTATCCTCACTCATAAATCAGAGTCTGAATTTAAAAGTTCTTACAAGTATTTGCTATTTCATCTCTTTGGACCTGAGTCTTTGGAAACTAGATACTTACATTACCTTGCAAAAGCATGGAAACTTAACCTTGTATGGCTTCCTATGATAAAATCCTTACAAGTACCTAAATTATATTGGAAACCATTTGGTTGGAGATATAAAAGTTCTTATGTGGTTTTTAAAGGAATTTAATTCTTGAATTTTTCTCTACTTTCATGGATTTTGCATATATTTTGTCATGGATTTAACTGTAATAAGTTGAAGTTATCTGATTAACAATTGCCTTTAATTTTCTCTGAAGATAAGTAGTGTTTGGCAAATGGAGAATTCTATTTTTATATCTGTTTTTTATTCCTGAATTTAAAATAAAATTAATATCCAGATTAAATTATTTATTTCAAGTATTTACCTTCTCCTGTACATCATAAAAAAAAAGAATATTTGACTTTTTCATTTTTTGGAAAAAGTGTTTCTGGGAACATTTGCAAACAATATTTGCTACAGGAGAGAATGGTCTTCACAAAACATTTTATTGTGCAGGTAGACAGGAACTTAACTTTTACTAGCAAGAAGTTAGTATGCAAGTATTTTGTCCAGAGAAAATTAAGCTCTGTCCTATTAAAAAGTAGAGCCAGTCTCAGTGAATATAAATATGAAAATGGTATGAAAAAAAATCATCTTTGTTCATGATACTGTAAGAGAAAAACACTTGAGTAGAGTTAGTAGTAGTAGTTAGTAGAACAATGCTATTCAAAACTACTTGGAACTTCAAAATCAGTAGTAAATGACCATTTTGCTCTAAGGCTTTTTTTGGTACAGTGCTTCAAAGAGGGATCCCTTCCCTGTAAATGTAGCCTTCAAAATGTCAGGCATCTAACAACAACTGGTGTCAGCTACCATCTTTTGTGAAGGAAAATGATCTGGGGTTTAAAAGTCACTCTTGGGAATACTTGGTGGTATTTCCCCTCTGCTGATTTCAACATTTATACCTTCTCTACTATTATATATGTTGCTTATTATTTTTTTCTTCAAAAATCCTTTCAGAAGTAATAGATTATTTTATCTCTATCTGTAATTTGGGGACATTATCTCCAAATGGATAACAGTGACTTAAAAGCTCAAGACTGACATCTAAAACAGATGCAATTGTTTATCAGCAAATGCTCCATGCATTACTATTTGAATTTGTTTTCAGAATCTTCTAAATCATGTTGGCATTTTTTAGTATCATAATCAACATTTCTGTTCTTCTATACATTTCTTTCTAAGAAATATTTTGATCATATAACAGAACGCAAATGCCACCATGGCATTTTCCAGTGGGGAAAAAAAAATCAAAAAAGAGCAGAAGCATGTATGAGAATTGAAGGGAGTAGAAGTCAGATCAGAGAAATATGGGGGAGGAAGTTTGAGAAGTCACTATTCTCAATAGTCATCTCTCCTCTGCTGAGAATTCTGTCACTTAATGTCAGCAAAAATGCATTTCAGTATAAAATCAGTATAAAATTCAATGGTTTGTTTTAAAAGGCTGATATATATGGATTTTCACCAAAAGCTGGACTTAGTCCTAATTGGGTAGAGATGACTTAAATTCCCTTCTGGCTTGGTAGGCTGGAGCAGGACAAGACAGGATTGTGAGCTCTACTGAAGGGGCAAAGCTCTTAAAATCTTGAGCACGGTGTGTCAACCCTCATTTCTCAAGCCATTTCCTTAAAGTCTCTTGCTAATGCCATAGGTGATCCTGCAAGCTTTCCTTGCCAAAGGACAGAATGTGTTAACGTTCTTGCAGTGATCATTTGTATGAAGACATTCACAGAAATGTTCCCTAATTGCTGACATTAGAGGAGAGGCAGTGCAACTTCAGCAAGATCACTATTACCGTTCATGGACATGCATATACAAGTGCAAATGAACATAGCCTTATCCCCTGGCAGTGAAAGGGTGTTAGAAGTGATAGCTGTTTTGGTAGTCATTTTCCACAACTATTGTGAAGACTTAACCTACAGGTTTATTCCTATCTGATCAATGGTTCATTCTATCATCATAATGACACAGGGCGTCTTGGAAGGACCAATGGCCATTCGTTGCAACCATCCAGATAGCCTCTAAATTTTGTTATTGATGCAGAAGAAGGGAATTACTGCTGCTGTTTAGTAAAAGGAAAAAAAAAAAAAAAAAAAGCTCTCTCACCCTGCCTTTACAATCCCTTTGAGCTCTAAAAGGCAGTGTTTCTGATGTAAGCACAAATAATGTTTCAGGTGGTGCAGAGCCAGGAGACTCCCTTTCTCTTGGACAGGTGTTTTGGCCGGGGGCTGGGATTACAGAAACACAGGGCTTCAGCGATTGCATGAGCAGATGGCACTGCTTTCCTTCTTTGACAGTGGACTGTGTTTGTAGTCCCCCAGCTTCTGTTTATCTTGATTCCTGGGCCATTCATGCCTAGAGCTGCAGTAATTGCCTTGCACAGGTGCAGGTAAGCCCTAGTTTTTGAACAAACATCAGGTGCTGCTGATTTTTTTCAGTCATTTTGTTATAGCTTGCTAAAAACACATCCCAGAAATCCCACATAAAGAAGAGGGTCAGCTTTGCTGTTAAATTAAGGGGACTGATCTAACCTTCTTTAAAATTGGAAAATAATCAATAAAACAAATCCTTGGAATTTTACTCCTTCCCTTCTTAAGTCCCCTCCCTAGATCTGTAGAATGATAGGTTAATAATTTACTGCCTACTCACTCATTGTTCTTTTCTCATTTAACACACAGAAATGAAGTATTTATGATCTCCAGAAACTCCTTCTCTCAGAATCCTTGTTAATTTTATATCAGCTTAAGTAACTAATCATTTTCACCACATATTCTGGTAAGAAAGAATGGTCAAGCCTGTGGTGGCTTACTGATCTCTCTGCAAAACTAGCTTCCCTTGAACTAGCTATTTTCTTGCATGGTGTATAAAGTTCAGTTTTCTAAAGAGTAAATTTACATTGATCAGCTTTCTCAGTTGTGGCCCTGTGTTTGGGCTATAGCATTATGAAAATACAGGTTAAGATTTCCAGGACAAAGGCACAATGAGTAAACATGCTTTTCACAACTGCTCTAGCAGCCTTGGCTTTTCCCCTTGAACTGCTAGAACCTGAATGACAGGCCCAAGTCATTGTTGACTTACAGATAAATACAGCACTGCTTTTGTAGAAGTACACAAAATACTCCTGTAGAACTGCTTATGCTAACTTACACATAGGCCTGCCGGACTGCTTATGCTAGCCTACACGTAGGTTCATAAAATTGTAACTTTTGTAGGGCTCTCGTGCAAGTGTTTTTGACCTTGAAGGGAACCTTCCCCGTGGAAGCCAGAGCTCTGGCCAAGTCCCGGTCTCAGAGGACAGGGAAAGTAGATCATACCAGATGTTATGGCTCACAAAGAAAATCCAAGTTTTGCTGATTTGGTTCTATCAAAGCTGGACCTTCTTGTTGCGACATTGCAGACCTCACTTGCAGGTGGATGCACTGTTTAAGATCTACCAGTTGCCAGAAAGGTTCTCCAATTCCCTACTGCAAAAGGGGCTCCCCAGCGACTCCAGATATGGATGATGGTAACATATTTAGGCAATTGATGATGTATCTTTTTCTTAATCACTATTCTCTTTCTCGTATAGTAATGGTTAGGTGCATTACCTTGTTTATTTTGTCTGTTGCTAAAACAGAGTGTAAGCTCAGCTAAAACTGAGTAAGCTATTTTTTTCGCTAAATGTGTCATTCTGTATTGCCTTAATATTAATAGTGAAATAAGACTGTTCTTTCCAATAGTGTGTGGTTCTTTCTCCCACTCCTCTGTCAATTGGCAAAGCACTCCTGAACATGCACATATTGACTACAAACCCTGTCGAGATCACAGAGATACATATTTCACTTGAATTGAGGCGACAATATTTTTGTTCCTTGAAGGTATTTTTGTTTCAGGAAAATGTGCTTTGCCATGTACTTCTTCTTAAACTGTAAAAAAGAAAATGGTATCAAAATTCTGGCAAAGCATAGATTTCTTGTGTTATGCAGCTAACATTTAACAACTATTGAGCAGATTTTTCCCTATTTGTTTATAAAAAGCAAAGAAGAAGGTTATATTTTGCAGGTCATATCAGAAATGTCACAAAACACCACTATGATTCTGTATGTGTGCTACTGCCTACCTAAGTGACAAAGAATTCGGTCTGTTTCCTGTATTACTGATAATTCTTATAAAAATTAACAATATCTCTGTGGAAATCAAAATATCACTCTAGGTTAAAAGAAAAATGGATGCATTATGTCATGATAATATTTTGTAAATTAATTTTTAAATACAGTTATAGAAATGAAAGAATAGGCAAACATTAGGACAATAGTCTGTTTTGGGGCAATTTTGGTACCATTCCTATTCTCCCACTAGCTTTCTGTGGTTCTTTAAGAGACTCATTATGTTTTTCCGAAGTCAAAAACATACTTTATTGCGTCCGGAATTCTACTATTCATACCACGTTAATGTCATGTTATCCCTGATGAATAAATGAAGACAATAGTGGATCATCATATTCACAGAAATTGATGCAAAAATGCTTCAGAAAATAGACATGCTTATGAGCACTTAACTTAGATTTTTCAACCAACTCTATTCAATATGATAAAATATTGTGGAGCTTTTAATTACCTATATGAGTACAAGGTAGTTTAAACAGATTTTTGGCCACAGTTGCTGTGGAATAACTGCTCTCATTCTGTGGTATATATAAGCTTACTTAGTCTTTATATAGTCAGGAATAAGATACTTTTAAGTTTTCTCATGCTCGCTGAAGGCTAAGATCATTTTAATAGACAGTTACTAAGAAGTCACAGATATAAAATTGTTTGCTTGTCTTATTTTGCAGTAGCAAATCCATGTCCTTACATGTTCCCTACTGGGCACGTAAGGTTTCAAGATCTGGTCTTAAGTAGGAGAGGCCACGGACTTTGAAACTTGCATGGCCAGTTTCTGCTGCCTCTTCCTCCATCGTTCATTTCTGCTGTTTGTTTTCTGGAAGTCCAAGCTAGGAAGGAAGTCACAGATAAGAGGTTACTTAATGATCTCAATGTGATATCTATATGTCTGAATTAAAAACAAACAAACCAAAAAAAGGCACAAAAAAGAACAGCTCTGAGGATTTGTCCTACGCAGGGTAGTCCTTGTTTCAAAGGGAAGGTGCAAGAGCAAGAAGTTAGACTGGGCAGAATTCTTGCATAGGGAAGTTTACATAGCACTGACCATATTACTCAGAAACTTTATGAGTGCTACTTGTATCTGAGGGTGGTAAAGTTGTTATCACTAAAACACTTTGAAAGAAGGAAAGAACTGCTGGAGCAAACAACTATAACTCAACATTTGCTGCCTGGATACCTGTAGCATTTGGGTTGGAGGAATAGCCACATCACCTGGATATTTCAGTGTCAGTTTTTCTTTCTCTCTTTCTTTCTCTCTTCCTCTCTTTCTTTCTCTTTCTTTCTTTCCTCCTTCCTTCCTTCCTTCCTTCCTTCCTTCCTTCCTTCCTTCCTTCCTTCCTTCCTTCCTTCCT
>JAUBNY010000289.1:173035-195280 GCA_032275445.1 Crypturellus soui
CTTCCTTCCTTCCTTCCTTCCTTCCTTCCTTCCTTCCTTCCTTGTTCCTCCCTTTCTCTCCTCCCTTTCTCCCTGCCTTCCTTCTTCCTCCCTTTCTCTCCTCCCTTCTCTCCTCCCTCCTCTCTGTCTCTTTGGCTTGCTTACCCTGCCATCCATGCTCCCTTCACCTGGTTTGTTTGATTTATTGTGGAGTCACTGGGGAAGCTCAAGTTACTACTTTGAAGTAAGAAATGACTTCAAGGTCCTTGGCATGCACAAACTTCCCCTGCTTAAACCACATCAGGCTCTGCCCACTCTAAAAAAGAGGGGCCTTTCTTCCGATTAAGGAGGTAGACTTTTGTAGCTTGATCTTTACAAATGAACTGTAGGCCATACATCAGGCTTTAATTGTTCTTGTGTTTCTTTATTTTTAGACAAACCATGCATAGCTATGTTAGTTTTGTTTAAAGTTTTTAATTACCAATGAGAATACAACCTCCAACAGTTGAGTTGCACAAATCTACCTAAAACTGTCTAATTAATACCCTAACAAATAATAAAATATACGTACTTTATGTGCATAGCTAATAGGGCCCTGCTTTAGCAAATCTGCTTCTCTGTTACTAGCACATTTATTTTCAAACTTGCAAGTCTGACTTTCTCATATGTATATTTTTATTCAGTTTTCATGTGGGTGTTTTATCGGATTCAGTACTCTGAAAACAAGAAGAAAGAATTATGTTTTATTACACACCTTACAGAATATTTAGATAAGCAAAGCATCGTGATAACATTACAAGAAAACTGTATAACATTGCACAGCAAGCATAGAATTGCCAGCTTAACACATTTTTATTTTTTCTTTACATGCATAAGCATGCTTTTCATTAACTGTGTTCAGATCATAATACTCACAATGAGTCATGAAAAAGATCATTTTCTGAGGCATATGAGTATATCTACTGCCTATATTTACACATGTAATTTCTATCCTACCCTGAAAAAGAGTTATTTTAGGGATCCATTTTCTTTGATCTTAGGAGATTAGGCTAGATAAAAGTTTAATATGACCAGAAGTCACATTAGACCAAGCACCTAGAAATATAAAATTGCTTTGTATCCTTTCTTCTTCTCAGGAGCTGTACCTGATATTATTCTCTTGTGGAGTTGCACTAAAATCGAATCCATATATTTGAACTCACCGTTATAGTAATTAAGAGGTTTTAGAAAACAAAATTTTCTCTGCTAATGGTCTTCACCAAAGCAGAAGCAGATTTAGCATCACTTTGCTGCAGTTGAAAGTTGGGCATCAGTTGAGTGAGCTGTTCGTTTGTGTTATAAACCTGCAAGCTCTGTCTGATTAAGTTCTGGAAAAAAAGGAGAGGATAGAGTTTAATAGCATCAAGATGTAAGAAGTCTACTATGCTTTAGTACCAAATATAGACCTGTAATCTTAGCATAGATTCATTTAATTACATCTCTTCAGAAAATCAGCAATAGTTTACTACTGAATTGTGTGTCTTTTCATAGGGTATAATATGCAAATTTTAAGGTTCTTTCCTGAGGAAAATCCTTACAGATGTACAGCCTAAACTTAGCTTTTACTCAAATTATCTAATGCTTTCTTCAGTGCTTTTGTTTCTTGAGTGTAAAAACTACATAAGACAAGACAGAAATAGCAGTATGGTGTAAAGCATGAAAGTGCCTGAAGCAGTGAAGGATGCTTACATACTAATACAGTGTGCTTAAACAGGAAAACTTTGCTGAAATCACCAAGAAATTTGTCCTAAATGAGTCTTGACAGTTGTGTCTGGCAGGAACTAATCCACTGTCTAGATTATGCCATGTCTGCTGTGTCTAGAGGATACCATGCCTAAAATGTGCTTCACAAATGCCCAGCTTCTTAAGTTATTTTTGGTTCTTTCAATCTGTTAAGAAAAATTTAGTAGTCATGAGAATGGTGCTGGAAAAAATCGTCTAAAAGCACTTGACATGGTACTAGAGCAAGTATTTTTCCAGACAGAATATGATGCTCCCTTTAAGTTAATATTAGCCAAATAGTGATAAAACTGCGTGGAAAAGTCTAGAGTAGCTTGGGATTCAGAACAAAGTGTATTTGTTTCACTCCAGATCCTCTCTTAAAAAAAAAAAGAAAAAAAAAAGAAAAAAAATAAGGACATGAAAATGCAAAGACAAAAGGAGCATTTATTTCAGGGGAGCTTTTCTAACAGAAACCTGCTGAGAATCTGGCCTCTGGGAGGTTCTATAAGAGAAAAATGAGCTGACACACTCTACCCTCATGTCGACGGCACTCCGGTGTGTAAAGCTATTCCTTTCTGAGACAAGCAGCCAATGCCTTTGGGAATCAGCTTCTGAGCCAGTAAAGGTTAATCATACTCTGCTCCTTTAATTATTGAAATACAGCCCAGCTGTGTGTCTGCAGGACCCCATTCCAAACTAGTGCAGGAAATGAGGAAATGGGCTATCTCGCTCCTTGGTGCAGCAGTTTCAGTGTCCATATGGCCTCCTTTATTTTTTTCTGCTTTCCAGGGTCTGCAGAGGCACTGGTGAACTAGACGTGGAGACTAACTCCTATGCAAATCCAAACGACAGTAAACCTGGAAATAAAGCCCTTCATTACTATGATGCAATGAAGCAGTGAATAGTGAAGACTAGTGGGTTACCTGCTGTCTTCAGGAAAGGTTTATTCATGGAAAATATGTTTTTCTCAATGCAGGCTGTTGATCTTTATTATTAGGACTACTTCTTGAAACTCTACAACCAGTATTATGTAGAATGTCTGTGAAGATGAACCCATAGCCCTATTTAGCCTTTAAAATCTATGAATTTATGAACTGTCTTTTGTAGCAAGTGATTCTATTGCCAAAGAAATTCTAATTATTAATAATTACTCCCTCAGCTGAGCTGGTTGTGAACTCATATAATAAAACTTGCTCTTGATCTGTCCAACTTCTTGTCCCTTGGTCCGTTCCTTTCAGGGTAGCTGTGGATGGCAGAGAGAAGAAAACATCTGAGTTTTTCTTACTGCTGCTGTCCAGCTTGGTCTCTGTGCCAGAAGGTTTGTAGGAGAGAAGCTTTTTTACTGTGATAAAAACATGTGGTATTAATGAGATAAGCGACAATGCATTTGCAGTTTCAAAATTACCGCAAAGGGTGGCACTTGAGGAATTAATGGGAAAAAAACAGTGTTTATCTTGTTAAAATTACATTTACAATACTTCTTATCAGAACTTGAACTTACCTATCTTTCCATCATGTGTGATATGAGACAACGATACTTGTAAAAATATTCAAGCTAAAGTAAAAGACACATGTTTAAAAAAGAGAAAAATGCACTTAATTTTTACAGTTGGAAGTTCATCTTCTTGGATACATTCTTAGAAGAAAAAAGTGGATTCTTTTTACCAAGGAGTGAAAGTACAGCCCTAGTTAGTTCATTTGGACAGTATACTAGGTTTAGTCCTGAGTTTTTTCAGTATTCCAAAATTGTCCTTAATTCAATGGATCAACTAAATAGAAAATAAAAGAAATGCACAATTCAACTTTCTCCAGTTTTCCTTATTGATTTCATGGACAACCTCAAATCCTTTGCAGTATTATGAAAGATAACATCTAGAAGCCTCTTCTGCAGCCTTTAACATGTAAGTATTTCACTGAACCTTGTTGTTGGCCTCAGACTTCTGTGTAGGGGAGGAAAGTATATAGATTTTTGCTCTGAATGTAGGATACTTTTTTCATAAATAAAGATTTTACCAAAAGTCTTTAACTTGACTGTGCTGCAAGTATATTCCTGATGGATGAGGAATGTAGGACGTTCTAAGCACTCACCAGGTTTTTTTACATGATGTCCAGAGGAGAAGCCTGTCAAAAATCAGAATTTCCAGGCAGATGGAAACAGTTATTCTGTGAGAAGACACAGAGGCCCAGGGGCATTCTCAGTAACAGGAAAATTATTTGCAGTCGGTCGGACAAGCTGTCTGACTCAGGTAATCTGCAGTTCATCGGGTCATTTGGTTGAAACTGAAGTCCAAGATGAGACACTGTGTTCAAGTCTAATGAATTCTAATGATTTTGTGTACATGTGTATGTGTGTAAGAAAGAATTTGCAATTATTTACTGTATGTATGCTAAGGTGTATGCAAAGCCTATGAACAGCAGCAAAGTAAACTCAAAAACAAAGCAGACATTTAATTCAATAGTTTTTGTAAGGGGAGGGGGAAACTGTTTCAGGAAAGAAGACACAGATGGTCTGTATTAAAAACCAAGGGAATTGGAAGAAATATTCCTTTACCAGATGGACCATTGTCAAAATACCTAGCGCACTGGTATCCAAATACCTGCAGGCAAAGCAAGTTGCTGAATACCTTTCCTGAAAGCAGAGGGCTGTTTGACATTCTCATTGACAGATAAGAGTGGGTGTCCAAAAGCATCTTCATTAGCAAGCCTGAGAGAGGAAAAAAAAGGCCTTTCGAAAGGTGCTCGACTCAACTCTGGAGGTAAAACGAGAAGAAATTAAAAAATGACTATTTACATTGTGGGTGCAAACTGCGGTCCCCTGGTACAAACCCAAGCTTTTAGGAATAGGCTGTGTGCCAGCACAAGGTACAAGATGGACTCTGTCCAGACATTTTACTTCTAAAGCAGAATTAAAAGCAAAGAAGGGGAAAAGGCTTTGTCATGTCTATATCATGCTATATGATGAGCAGCTCTTTGTGTTCAACCAAAAGGGATTTGAGAACCAGACTAAAGACTCTACAAGGCTGACCCTCAGGAGTACCCATCTCAAAATCAAAAACATTTGGTTTTGTTGCTGGTGTTTGGGTTCTCTGCTACCTGTGTAGAAAACTGTATTATATTGTCCTGTGTAGAAAGACAGTGGTGCTAAGGAACTGGGAGAGTGAGCTGTTTTTCTCACTATTACCCTTTAGCCAGACAGCGTTTTTGCCGACAAAAAAGGCTCAGGACATCTGTAGTTAATGTCAACATGTGCTTCTGATTATCCCTTTCTCCTCCTCCCCTCTCTACAACAAATTGTGGCTTATGTGCAGTTCAGTTAGAGCAGTTAAGAGGAAGCGAAGTACTGTTTTAGCTAGCCGTTGATTTTCTCTGGTTGGCACTGAGTGTAACCACTAAACAATTCTTTCAAGCATATAACTTGCATATACCTTCCTGGGCATTCCTTCCTGGACTGGAAATCAGCAATAAAAGGAGAAAAAGTATGGGCATAGCAACATTTGCTTTTCTTTAATGACCTCCTCACATCCCTTAGTCATCCAGAAGTGGGAAATTAAACCCCTACTTGCAGACTGCCACCGTGTGTTTGGTTACAGAGGTCAGCTCTGAGCCTGAGCATGAGTCCTCACTCCAAGAGCAGGTATTTCATCTCACCACAGCTTAGAGTAAGAGGATCTCATCCTTGTTTTATCTTTAGAACTTAAGTAATATCTCTTGGATTTTGCTAAAATTTCCTGTATCTATCCGAAATCCCCATTTGATAGTTTGCCAAAAATGGCCTGATGTCTCTTGCATGCTTTCAGGTGTCACTTCAATGCAAAAAGGCCTGTACAACACCTGAAGTCCAAGCAACAACAACACAAAAGCCTATTTTAAAGACAAAAATGGCACTGGAGTGATTCATCAGCTTCATGGTAGCCCTTTAGAAAGGACTTCCTTTTCCTCAAGAGGAATGAAAAAAGTTCCAGAATGAAACAAGATTCTGCTTAATAGTTTTTTAAGAGATAGAACAGGAATCAGAACAGGAATCAGAAGAACTGCAGTCATGCGTTCATATATACCATATTTTAAAGTGAAAAGCTGAACATAATAGGTTAAAGGCCACAGAAGTCGAAATATCATTTCCATTCCTTTTCCTCTGCCACACTTGGACCATGAGGCTGTGAAATCAGTAGCAGGTCAGCATTTTGCAGAACCAGGATCCATGAAGTCTAGTGATAGCCTCCAATTGAAGCAACATGTCTCATTCCAGCTGGATGGAAACTTCTACATAGCTGAAAAGCTCTCCTTTGTATTATGGCAGCACTTTATAAAATATTACAGATGCTTGGAGTCTCAGCTGACATAAAAGCCTCCCCATATTGTTTGCATGAGTGGGATGAAACTGCCCTTTGTGTTTAAACTTTGCATACAAATAAAAGAAGATATATTGGTTAGAGATCAACAGCCCATTTCATAGTATGTTGATAGCAAAAATTTTGTCTGATATTTTGGGTGGAATTATAAGCAATAATATCTATAAGGATTCCTAATCCACATCATTAATTTCTTGAGTAGTGTCACCCACCAATACCACAAGCTGACTCGAAACTTCTGATAATCTTTCTTGAAAGAAAACAGCTGTTCAACAAAAATGGAATACATTCTGTTTTCATTTCTAAAATATAGCTGAAAGTTCATTGTAAAACCCAAATCAAAGTTGCACTGGTTTAAGCTGAAAAAAAGAGGTTTATTGAGTTTCTCTTGCTTGTAATGGTGCATAGGAATGTCAGTCCTTCACAAAAACAAAAAATTAAAAAAATAAAAAAAAACTTCTTTATTTTTCTGTCTACATTCAGAACGTACTCTCGAAGTAAAAAATAATTTTTAGAAAATGTCCACCCAAAAATAGTGCATTCATTCATGGTGCTTATTACCTGTATTCAGGAAAGAGATGGGGTGAATAGGAGTGAAACAACAACAGCAGTAGCCTCTTCTGCCGTTTCCTCCTGCGTTTGCCCTTGCAGCACACAGTATTGCGCGCAGCGTCATTCGGAGCTTGCCCCTCCAGCGAGCAGCGCAGAGCACTAAAGCGCGGCTTCCAGACAGCCTCTCAAAGGGCTCATCCCAGCATGTGTGCCATCTGTTGTCAATTACTGCATGAGAAGTGCCAGGCTCATGTTGTGAGGGGCCAGTGCCCTGGCACTTTTTTTGCTCAACAATAATACAGGCAGAGCTCAAAAGCTGGCAGGCATCCAGCCTGCAGAGTGCTCAAGGGGTATTCCAGCTTGGAAGATAATGCGGGTCTGATGATGGATCCTAGAGAATGGCACTGGAAATCTTGCTGTTTTTTAATTTGGAATCATTACCAGGTGGCAGATCCTAAGTATTTATGGAATGCAAAATCATATCACAGCATTCGAGCTATAAAATTAAAAGGGATGTTGGTCCAAATATCTTCAGTTTACCTGCAGTTTAACAGTGTTTTTTTTAAAAAAACCAAACGTCTACACCATGCCCAGTCATTTACCATCAGCTGGAGTTACTTGGCAGAGAGGAATGAAAGAAAGAGGAAAAGAGATATTTCCAGCTTTTGGAAAAATTGCCTCTAATTACCTAGGTTTTGAGCCAAGTGATCAAGGCTAGGAAATAGTAATATGAAAGAAAAATTTGAAAGGTTGCTGAAACCATTACATTTATTTGATGGAGACTGGCAGTCACTCAAGATCTGAGAATATACATAGCAGGGGATGTTATCAGTTCAGTGAGGATCTGGAGCATGACTGTTAGTAGTGTCAACCATTCTCATTCAAACTACAATATGTCTTGTGCGGGATCCTGACTTGCCAGTGACTCTCAGCCCTGTTATTGCAGTTGATGAATTGCAAACAATGACCAGCTTTGCATAAAGCAACTGGAAATTGCACTGAGCCAGATACAAGGAGATTACATTGACTTTTCTCTTTGAATTCCAGGCTCCCCACAGTGACCACGGTAGCTCTTGTCAGCAGCAAAGTTGTGAGGTTCTCTGTAATTCCACAGAGCTGAGAGAAAATTAATACTGGAGAGGTCAGGTTACAATAACAAATGAACATTCAAATTCTGTTAAATAGAAAAGGACAGATCATTAAGGAGGGCAGGCTGCTGTATTTAGTCTGAAGATGACATATCTCAACTGCTAAACACTGACTTCACTTATATTGCTGATACATCTTTATTTCTGCTATAGGTAATGTAGTTTGGGTGGTATTGCTGTTGGCAGAGGCATGTGAAATTTAAATACCAAAGCCTCTGGCCATCCTGATTAACCATATTCTCTATCCGAGGAAATATTATAGCTGCTACAGTTTAGGTATTTATATATCACAAAGGAAGATGAGGACATCTCAAACAAATACAAACTTGGTGATTGGGTCCTTGGAACCTGAAGCAGAGTTTGATGCTTTTCACTATACCAGTAGAGAACTGCCTAGAAAGACCAGTTTTAACAACTTAAAAGGCGCAAGGAACAGTACGGAATATCTACATTCCGTGTTAACATGGAGTATGTATCTGCTAAGCACTAGAGCTAACCTCTGGTAATCAGCCTTTGCATAGATTTCTGCTTTGCACATGTTCACCTTTTATCTAAACTCTGAAAGAAGTACCATTCATTTCAGCCCTTCTGAAATGTCCTTTGAGAGAGGTGTTTTGAACTGCTTACCTGCATGAAGGCTTAAATCTAAGTTTAAGCCTTAGTAGACATATGAGAATCCACATGACACAGACCTCTTCACAAATAAAACATAATCTCTGCTTAGTTTTTCTCATCTGTGGGATATTCAGAATGTCTCCTTTCTGGTGTCTGTCCCCATTCTGGGAAAGGAGGCAAACTGATTTACATCTTTTCCCTGAGTGAGGGAATCAGTTTTTTTGCTTCTACCTGGTGCCTCTGTACATCAAAACTGTGGGAATGAAGACACATCCTCTGCGTGTCTGAGTGACAGGTTTAAAAGCTAGTTTTGGAAGAGAAGGAGTCATCTGTCTGTACTTCTCACAGAGAGAAAATGAATGACTGCATACGCTGAAATAAATAAATAAATAACAGGATACTGTTTGTTGATGATGACTTTTGGTCTGATTTTGCCAGCCAGGATGATTTGGGTTAAAATTTTGAAGGATGGAGCTATATACAATGGAACTTATGAACATTTGTACATATGGCGATAGGATTGCCCCATCTGCTTTTTGATGAAAATTATGTGTATATAGGGAAACTGTTCTTATGATGCATTATGGTCCAATATTTAGTTATTGGCCCCAATTACTCATGCTTGACACTGTGGTTTTAGGCAGCAATAAGCTGAGCAAACAGCGTAACAAGGGTTCCTCAAGTATTCAGATTTTAAACATGAACTTTAACTGTCTCCAACTCCCCATTGTATTTGTAAATATTTTAAACCCAGATTTGGCAAAGCACTTGAGAACAAGACTAAAACTAAGAATATGTTTACTTCCTATTACCCTCAGTGTTTTTTAAACCTATCATGTTTAAAATTAAGCATATCCATGAACACTGCCATGAATCAGGGGTTAAGAAATTGTTTCCAAAGCCTCGTGGAGTCAACAGAAAGAGTTATATTTACTTAGCTGATTTCAGACCAGATCCTTAATGAGCAAGCCTTGCTACCTCATTTTGGCAATGTGCCAAAAGGAGACTTCAAACTGCATAACAAGCAAATTGCAGATGTCAAACAAATATTTTCGAGGGAGTGATTTGCCTGGGCCCAATCAGGGGTATGTTTCTATAAGCATGGTGTTTTTCATCCATTTTTTATCAGCAGGGCCTCATGAAGTTGAGATATGCACAACCAGCATAGCCAGAGAACTCGTGTAATATGTGTAGTATTTCTACTAGAGTGAATTATACACCAGACCCTCCTTGGTTGAGTAATCAGTGGGAAGCTGTCTGTGTGTATGTGTAAATTTAGACAGCTATCTTCATTTAATCAGTCTCCAAGGCACAGCCCAGGATGCTAAAGCAACAAAATCTCTGGCCTTCTCTGGTGGGGGAAAGCTGGGTGTGGGGGATAATGGTGTGGAAAGTGCTTGATGTCTCCTAACTTGACTGTCCTCACAATGATCAAGAGGTGGAGCTAGACCAGAGCTCGGCACTCCTGGAAATCCAGTACCTGTACTCCACGAATCAATAAATAGATTACACTTCCTATGGAGATAATCCACTAGAGTGCAGGCTTAGTCTGCATCCAAAATAAAAGAATTAATCAGGATTTGCTTCTACTGTTCTGCCCGAGGCAGAGCAGTCGGCGATTACCAAGACCATTCTACCTGCACCAAGAGTGGAGAGGATGGAGCTGCAGCACACTAGGCATTTCAGGGCAATGCAGCACAGTGGGTTGTGTGGCTGTGCCCAAGAAACCAGCCCAATACTCAACATGATGAAGAGCATCTCCTCCACGGAGACTTCCCTGTACCAAATACAGCAGCAGACAAATTATCGTTCCACATGTCGCCTGTTGTGCAAAGGGAAGCAGGCTTTGCAAGAGACTCATATTTGGCTCCAGCTCAGTAACAGCTCCCCTGACTTTTCCCACTTGCTGGGGATTGTGGCAAAAGCTGTTGGCTATAGCTGTTGGAAGTTTGGATTAATATTAAAGCTTGCTGATACTTTTTGCCTAGTAGCTTCTTTTATTTGAAAAAATGCAGCTTTTCCAAAAATCTGCATGAAAACACCTGTAGTTCAATAAAACACTTAATTTTCCCATTTTAAAAATCTTTCCACTTTATCTTTCATTTCTTTCCACTTAAAAAAAAAAGAGGAAAAAACTATTTATCATCTTGTTTCTTGTTTTCCTTTCCCCTTTTATTATCTTTTTTTCTGAGATAGGAAAGTAAACTAAGAAACTAGAAGCAAAAGAGCAGGAGATGACAGAAAAAAATAATCATGGTTCTCTCTACATTTCTTCTTCTTCGTTTTTTTTTTTTTTCCTTTCTGAGTTCTTTCCTCTCATGGAAAAGAGACACAGCCCAGTATGTGTTTTTAATTTGAGTCGGTTCAAAGGAGTTAATTGAGGGTCCTCTGGGCTTCCCCACCCAGGCGGGCAGGGTGGGAACACAGCTGTGCAGCAGGTCCCACCCGCGGCTCCCCTGCCAGAGCAGAGCAGAGCAGGGACAAGGAGTGCGAGCACCTCTGGCACTCAGCTCCCGGTGTCCAGCTGATGAGCATCTGAGGCTGCTCTCCCGAGAGGATCCAGAGCCACGGCTCTGTCACAATGGGGTGTTTGTAGTGTTTTTAATAGGAGAAAACGCCTGAACTAAGCCCATTAGGTTTTGAATAGCCCCATCAGTCTGTCTCTGTATTGAACAGCCTGCTTTTCCTCCTGCAGCCATTAAAAAAATAGCAAGTCTCTCCCTCCTCACATAGGTGGTCTTAGATTATCTCCCCGCAACAGGTCTGTCAGCTCTGGGAGTGTGATTCTCCTGCCTGGCAATTAGTACCGCCAAGGGGAATACAGCACTCTGAGCAACAAAATATGGTATTACACCCATGGTGATTTCATTGCCTGGTAAAGTACAGGGAGACCAGGGATCCAATTTAATAGAATTCCCTAGCAAATAGCAGTGAAATCTAATTATAACTGCAGCAAAATGAACTCAACACAAACAGCTTTGATTGAAGTATTTAAATGGTGCATGGTGTCCTGGCCAAACTTTGAAAAATACTATGCCCAGTAAAGCAATGGGCAACAAAATATTATTATGATCATTTTATGAGACTATGAAATTACTTGTCATTTCATTTGGTAAACACTAAGGAATATAAAGGAGTATTATTATCAGATCTAAAAGGCAAAGAAGATGGTTTCTTTCTATCTTCTAGCTGAGATTCTAGCCTGAAAAAAAGAGGAGGTGAGAAGAATATCTCCAGCTAGCTTTTTTCTTTATTTATTTCACAGTAAGAGTTACAGATATATTAGCCAATGATAAATTTATTTAATTTAAGGCATTCTCCTCAGTTGCCTTATTTTTTGACCTCTTTTATTTTCTACAAATACTCAGAGCTGTGAACTCAAACAGCCAAATTATGAGAAGGTTTTACAGCGGGAGAAGGGCTGCTGTAGTTACAGGATTAAAACAGTTACTTCCATCTAGCTTAGTTATATCATTAATTTCTCATCTGTTTTGCTCCTGCGACACTTTAGTAGGTGCAGATATTCCCTCTTACCCGTCCAACCTTCAGGCCCATTTCAGTCTGTAGCTCACTGACTGGCAGCACTCGGACATGTAAGTGCCTGATTTGTGGCTGTGGAGATGGCATCTAGATGTAAAGTGCTACCATTTGGCAGTCACCTCATGGAAACCCCATTACTAACAAACTTGAGTGCACATCTGTTACATTAGGAACCCTGCTTAAAGCTCTTTGTTAATTTAGCACTTCGATTGTCTGAAAAGATTGAGGTTGTAGCTGCACTGGGAAAATAAAGATTATTTTAAGTTTCATACAAAATCCTTTCCCTCACTAACATTTTCTAACCCACCTGTTTATTTTATTTTCAGATTTTCAAATTCCTCCTAGTTTTCTGTCATCTGGTTTTCAGGACGATAGCTTTATGTTCGACTCTTAATAATTATTTTTTTTATGGACCTTATAGTTTCTTGTCTTTCACAACTTTTCTTTGCAGTAGTGATCTAAAATGAAAACAGAAGCATAGAAATGCACTGAGGGCAGTGCATGGCTACATGTTTTTTCTAAGGTCCAATTTGTGCTTTACTTCTCTGCTTAAATGTTCTTGCTTTGAAACTCTTGAGTACAAGACAAGAAAGGATTCTGGTGGTGAAAAAGTATGACATAGGAGAAGACTTCAATTACTTTTTGTCAGTATTAGAAATTTAAACTTCCAGGTACAAACAAATATGACCAAGCTATTCTATATAACACTGCATCTGGTTCAGTCCCAAGGTACACACAGCATTGGGAAGATGGTATGTTGGAAACTGGAACACCCCTAGCTGGTTCTCACTGGTGTGCTGGCTGAGCAGTGGGAGCACCTCTGCTTGCACGTGCAAGTCTCGTCAGCACCTCCGTGCCCTGGAGGTGTTGCTGATTTCTCCAAAAAGCTCAAGTTCAAGCGCTGAGGCCCATGCAAGGGAAACGCACGTGGACTCATTGCCAGAATCTCAGGTGCCAGCGCTGTTTGCATCTGTGGTGAGCTCCCAGTCTTCAAAGAACACCAGTCCCAGGAGGGAGAGACCTGTGAGCAGAAGGACAGATTTGCAGAGGGAGGTTGGAAAATGCAAGGGGCAGGGGAACAGATCAAGAGTGCCCAGGAGAAAAAAAAACTGGGTTCCTTCCTTTTTTTTCTTTTTTTCTTTTCTCTTTTTTTTTTTTTGAATTGAGGATGTTTTTTCTGGGCTCACTCCTGCAGTGTAAGAGAGGCAGCTAAAGTGCTGAAAAGGAAGAGGGAAGTATAAATAGAAAGCAGAAAGGGGTGTTTGAAAAAGAAAAAGCAGACCAGGAAGGAAAAACTTGGAACTGTTTCAAAGCAAACCAGCTTTTAACTTAGGAGCAAGGCTGTGTGTCCCAGCATGCTCTGTAATTTGCTGCAGCTCCTATCATCTAATTTAGCCACTAGATATGTTTGTACCGAAATACAGAACTAAAAGCAATTCAGAGCATGTCAGGAAGTAAAACCAAATTTGCTTTTCTAGGGGCTCTTTGTCCAGTTGAAGTATACTTAACTACCTAATTGGGAATATAGATTTGGCAAAAACATAGTCAGGAAAAAGAAAGCATTATATTAGTGAACTGTACTGGAAGTGCTAATGTATGGCTATGTTATAAGTTTGTTCAGGAACTGCCCCCATCATACAGTGATGGGTCTGCTTCATATGTCAGAAAACTACTTTGAGGAATACTCTAAAGTACTGAAATATACTTTTAGGTGCAAAAGCTTTGTTTGTGCAAAACCAAAATGGATTTGCATTCATTTGCCTGGCTTATAAATCTTAGCATTTATTATGGAGATAGCACGCAGGAGGTGTTGGGGTGAGAGCTGGGTGGTGATGGAGCATCCCTCTTACTTCAGCTTCCAGTAACTAGATATTGATTTTCAGGGCTTGGCACTGGCTGCAGTCTGGAGAGCTGTTAGTGTTCTACTGCTGGACCTGGTTGTACCATCCCAGTGCCCTCATTCATGGGCTAGATCTACACTGAATAAAACACAAAGCAATAGATAGGTAGGTATGGAGGTGGGTAGGTAGGTAGGTAGGTAGGTAGATATAGATAGATAGATAGATAGATAGATAGATAGATAGATAGATAGATAGATAGATAAAACAGAGGTAAGAGATAGGAAATGGGCACAAACATGGATAAACTAGGAAAGAGTGAGACTGAATCAGTCAGGTTAATAAGAAACCAGTTTGGACACCAACAGCCTAGTACCTTTGCAGTCCCTAAGGTTTTCCCCTTCCAGTATCATCTCCTTATGGGTGTCACCCTTTTTCTCATAATAGACCTCCTTATCCCACTATTTCTCTGGCAGGCTTTACTGATACCTTTCAAACGGAAATGAACAAGTTGGGGCTTTAAAGTAATGCCACCCACACTAGGCCAGCAGAAACCTGAATTATCAGGCACAATCAGTGTGGTTAATGCTCTCCATTAGAGCCTATACCCAATTCAAAGTATTTATATCTCAATCAGATATAAACTTTGAGTCGGTTTATTATCTGGAGACACAATTTGCTTACGAGCCCTGTAGACACTTTTTATGTAGGAATGTATACACACAGGCTTGAAAAATTTTAATTGACAATAAATGTGGCATTTTGTTGAGTTGTCTTTGGAGGAATAGCTTCACTTGACTTGTAATTTTCTTAATATTTGCAATGGCACAATATTAAAAGCTGCAACTTGTGAGAGGTTTTAAAGAATTTATGTCCAAAGTTTGTTCGGGGGTTATCTGTTCACAATACCAGCAAGGACAGAAATGGATAGATAAATATTTATGTAATCTGCCATGGCTAAAGTATCTGTCAGTGCCACAAGAACATCTGCAATAGTAAAACAATTTATAAAATATTTGTGAAAGCTTGTATTTCCATAATGGCTGGACTCATCAGTCACCTCTTGATCTGGAAACTGTACACCCAAGTATACAAGCTTGTGAAACATACTAGGGGGAACAGGTGAGTTGAAAGCTCAGCGCACCCTGGGGAATCCATTTCTGAATGTTGTTTCTAACTGTCAAAGCCTCTTAACATGCTGAAAGGCAATTAGCTGCCCTTGGGTATGTCCTGGAAACCTGTGGTGACCTCCTGGTCATCAAAACTAAGACTTCATACTTAGGAGCAGAGGTCACTGTTGTGGTCACTGGGCTTTTGATCAGGCTGGCAGGTGGAAAGGTGATCACTGGAATACAACTGGCAAGCTGGTGTCACTGCAGAAGGGCCCAGACATAGAAAACACGATAGCCTAGGATCTGTACCGGGTCATTAAAATGCAAGAATATAAGAATTTCAATGCTAGAGACCAGAAACTAATAACAAAAATATACAATGGTTAGTCTTGTTTCTGACTCTGTTGAAATGATTACGTGAAAGGGAGAGAATAGCTCTATGTCCTGCCCCTTTTCAGTGCATACTCAATAACATGATGCAATCTGGCCCAACAAAGTATTATCTTAAAGGCTGGCTGTAAGAGCAATAAACAGGAGCAACTCTCTGTGTGTTAACTTTACCAGTTTCACTGAATAAATGTGTGTTGTTCCTCTTCGCAGAAGGCATAATCAGCACTAGTATGTCAAAACAAATAAAAACAACATAATTACTGAGGTGTTTATGATCTCCACATTTGTAAACAAGCCATCAGAGGGTCCCTTTGCTGAAGATTTCCTAGTGAAAAGATAATGTTGTCTTAATATTAAGCACATATGCCAGTCTGAACCTACATGCCTAGTGGGATGCAGAGGTCTGTATGCTGTTCCATGCAGTACATGTAATACAGTCAAAATTGCAAAGATATAGCTTCAAAGATCTCTCCAGTGTCTTCAGGTTGAATTGAATTATCTATGAGATTTCCAGGCATCTTTAGATTTGTGGCAGATGTATTTTTTCTTCCAGGCTGAGAGAGAACTGTATTGGTGAATGCCTATACTGTTTAGCTATTTTATTTTATTGATTTCCAGAAAGTCAGTTAAGATTATATGGAGCCAGAACAAAGTCATACAGGTGGTCTGAAACAAGATTTTCTAGCAGACTCCAGATCCTATGCTGTATTTTGCTTCTCTGAAATTAGTTTTCATGACTGGGCTTGAAACAAAGCTCCTGAAAAGATTGTGAGTTTTCTAAACTTGGATCTCATTCTAATTAGTGGGAGTGTTCTGTATTCACTCCCTCCTGGTTGAATTTCCTGTCTAACTTGTTAGTTTACAGAAAACAGGATGGCACAATACCTTCATGAAGAAATTACTCCTGACCAACACTGAACTAAAGCGTCTAGCTCATCTTTGGCATGTTTGGTGTTCACCTCTACCTCCCCTGTATCCAGTCTTTGAAGCCATCTGTTTATACTCTTACTTCCCTTGCTGACTACACAATCAGCATTCACTTCAGCTCCTTCAGCTGTCACCATTTTCTGGCTGCTACAGATCATTTGGTAAAGGCTATAATTGTGCAAAAGTGAGTTTGGGATCTTTCAAAACCTAGGAAGAAGCTATCAACCTAAGCACCACTGTAATCCCAAGGAAAACCATCTCACTAGGTGTAGGTGAGGGAACAGCTTTCGGCGTTTGCGAACGTAGTCTGGATAGATTCATGAGCAGAGTGCATAAAAGCTACCAAGATGGCGCTAGAGTTAGTGTTTACAAATTTGTTGAGAAAAATCAAGACCCAATTCTCAAGCCACATCAGTCTTCTCAAAGCTGAGTTTTGATACCTCAATATTCCTCCAGAGAAATATGATCAAATACTGAAAGCTAAATCTCACTAAGACACTTTTACCTGTGTAACATCCATATTCACCCTTCCAGAGTGGCAGTGACTAATTCTCTACTCATCAGCATCCAGCAGCACTTCTTCCCAAACATGCCTCTAAGGAACTTCACTCTGTTGGCATCTTCCCCATGTTTCCTGGGGTTGAAAGGGGACTTGATTTACGTTAGGTTTAAAACTAAGCATATTGACATCAAAGCAACGGAAATCAGGCCCCAGTAAGTGGTTTATAAATGCAGCCAAAGTGTTTTGAATCAAAATATTTCATTCAGTAAACTTGGTGGGGTACCTCTGTCATCTTTATCATTGTTAGTTTCTGCCTTGAAAACACTAAGTCACTGATATTGAATCCACTCTGGGGATCTTTAGAGAAAAGCTTCCATTCCTGAATGAAACCCTTTTCTGTAGGTTTTTCTCACCTTTCTTTTTTTCTTTATATAACTTAGAGAAGATAATAATCTAAACTAGGAAGGTGTGTAGGGATGATTTCAAATGAAATGCTCCCCGTGCGTTCTGTTATATGACATCAGCAAAAGGAACTTCACCTCCTGCCTAATTTTCTCGTCCCAGATGGAGAAAAGTTTTGCTCTGAATGGTCTACAAACAGCCTTGAGAACGTTTCAGCCCGCTGAACAAAGAGACCTTATGTAGAGGCATCCAGTTAGGACCAGATGTCTGACACATAAAGTACTTAACTGAAATGACAAAGATTTATTGGTCTGGTGTATATTTTTCTCAGAAAATGTGCTCGTATCTTTAAGCTAGTAATGACCAAATTTCCTTTCAAACTTGGAAGAACAGTGTCTTTCTATAATACTGGGCATCTTTTGGCTGCGTCAGATAGACAGCACAAAACAAACAATGTTACAACAAAGGAGGGAGCAAAATCTGATGGCTTTTGAAGTAAGCCTGCTGGGTTATGCAACATCTGAAATTTCATGGAGTTCATGTGTATAAACACAGAATAAGAAGTGGAAAATAAATCTGAATGAAGATATGGGATTTCAGTTCACCCAAACAACATCATTAGTTTAAACCTTTTCTTTATCCAGGTTTGAATTTTACAAATAGATCTTTGGGTATCTGGTCAGCTGAACTAAAACCTCAGATGCCAGACTTAGAAACTGACGCACTGAGATCTACAAAATGAAGTGCTTTGCTTCAGAGAGATCTTATCCTCTGTCTTAATCTATTGATGCTCTTGTAATAACATCATCCTGGTGATCTGATCAGGCATGGAAGCAAAAAGCTTTTCAAAGGAAGAGTTTAGACCTTGTAGACTAGCATGAAGTCCAAAAACATGAAGTTACATCTGTTGCTGTCACCCATTGAAATCCCCTGGAACTGGCCATTGATGCTAACTTGATGGATACAAGTCTGCACGTGGGCAGTTGTGCATGTTGAGCTCACCTGGAATATGTGTGTATGTGCTGAAGAACACTAAACTGGGCTTTGCCTCTAGGGCAGCACATTAACTCGGCTCTACAGCACAGAAAGACATATGAAATCAAAGGTCTTTATTTCTTAGTCTTATCCCATCTGGAGAAAGATTTTTCCATGTGGTATGTCAATAGCACAAGGCTCTTCAACTGAGGGATGCTATTTTCATTCCAAATGGAAAATCAGTATCTACTCATCTCATCATTAACAAATGATCCAATGAGACTATTTTGTTCCACCATACCAAAGAAGTCTTTGTAGAGACTTTCTTGTAACAGAACCTTTCGGTGATGATGCAGAATGAAATTTCATATGTGACAATTCTCAAAATATTGTACACTTAGTAAATATTTCCTTTAAATTTCGTTATACCATTTCAAAATGTAAAATTCAAAAATTAATTATTTCTTGAACTTAGTTTGCAAGAGGAGAATGAAAAAAAAAAACCTGAATCATTATCTCACAAGATTCTTAGCTTGAAAGTCTTCCATCAATCCATTTTGCTACAAGAAAATATATATTTTTAAACAGATATATGCAATGTCACGACCTTTTACCAAATATGGTAGGTATGCTGTACTTAAGTGATGTAGTGAAACTGTATAAATTTCCTGCAAAACACTCTTCACAATGAGAAGTCTGTCTAAACAAAAGTTTATGTTAGTGTCCAGACAATATAGGGAACTTTCTAACATTGATATTAAAGAAGACTTACTATATGGCCCAAATCCAAACATAAGCACTCTAAGTGTGGTAAATGCAAATAAACCACGGGTGCTTTCCTTTCATTAGACTTTCTCCCTGACCTCTGGTTGACAAGGGCATAGGAAAAGGAAGCAATTTTTCTTCTGTCCTAGGGGAAGGAACATTTGAAAGAGATTTCCTGTGACTGGACTACATCATCTCTCTGGTGCCTGTTCTGAAAATCTGGAAGACCACCTTTTCTTAGCATCCAGCATGATCACATGTTTATTTTAACCTCATGAAGCAGATAGTGTCAGATCCACAAAAGGTTTAGGTGAGTAGCACATGGAGCCAGAGAATCAGCTGAAATATTTTAGCATTTCAGTGAAATTTAATGGCTCACCAGGATGACTGCTATAAAAGCAATCCTTCTTATCTCCTTAAGTTTTAAACTATTTACTTCCTTTTGCTGCGAGCTTTAACAGTCACTTAGTACATTCTTGTTCACTGTGCATGCTCTTGAAAATTGAAGGACAGTGTGCCTTTTCTGTCTTAATGTAACTTAAAATACACTTAACACCTCAGTTTGTGTCACTGTGAACTTGCAATCTTTTTGAGTTGTGTGGCCTGTTTCATTATTTCAAGGTCATACTTCAAGCCCTTTGTTCTCAGAGTCACCAATTCTGGTTGGGCTCAGCAAGCTAAAAAACAGTACTGGACTTCTATGGACCCCTCACTGGCAAAGGTTAAGAGGGAGTTATCAACTATGTACCACTGTCATTCCAGGGGAGACCACCTCACCCAGGATAGGTGAAAGGATGTTTTTAGTAGGTGCTAACAAACTTAGAGCCAGCAATCTAAAAATCAGTACTGGAATTCTATGAATCCCTCACTGTGGCATAGGGCACTCATGTTTCTACCTTTCTTACTAGAAGGCTTTTCTGACATGTGGTAGAATTTTCCTTGTAAGAAACATTCTAGTAGGATGAATAAGATGTGTTAGCCTTCTGTCTTTGCCTTTTAACTTTGTGAATACTCAAGTCTTGTGAGGGAATATCCATAAAGAATATTTAATCTGGAGCTCGTGTTAAGAATCTGTTTAATATTCTTACTCAGAGAAACATGTAATTGCGCTAATGAAATGGAAAAAAAAAAAAAGAATCGATCCAGCTAGGCTGTGTTAACAAAAGCTGCAACAGTTTTTGTCTTTGCTCTATGTATATCTTATGTTTATAGGTGATGTAGTACTACAACCACTATCTGCAGTGAATTTGGGATCACTGCTAGGGCTCCAGAGCAGATAAATCGATGATGCAATAAAAGGTCATTTGTTCATAGGGGTGCTTTGGACTAGTCAGCAGAGAAAAGATGAAAGTTTCACAGGGTAAAGAGGTTAAACACTAAGACTACACTTACAACAGGGATTCTGGTTCTGGTTTGCAATCAGTCTGGGAAACATGGTTGGGAAAAGAGAGGGAAGGAGTCAAGAACAGGCTGCCACAGTACCCTGCAAGCTGCTGCTGGATTGTATCCTGAGAGTATATTAATATTTTGGTTTGTTCATGGCTACTTTGTGGCCCAGATAAGTATTTATTTATTCATTCATTTATTTATTCACTTTCTGAATATGTTTAACTCCAAACCCTAAACATATCTCAAGGAATGAAGGATTTCAGAATGGATCAGCTGCCTGTGTTGAGAGCTGACATCAGATTGGCATTTTCTTTGATTCGGAAAATCACTTGTGGTATAGGACTGTGGCCAAACCACTGGGAGGGATTTAAGGAGCTAGAAATAAATGATCACCACTGATGATGATGTTCAGAACTAGTTTCCAAGTAGAGCTGAAGAGGAATAGCCATCAGTTCCATGGCTACTTTTAAATCTTCCATTTTTAGCACTCCTTAAGTTAAATTTGAGGGTTATAATTAGAATTCAGGCTTGGAAAAGTTGAAGTGAAATGACAAGAGTGTTTAGGCTTTTGAGAAAAGAATAATCTCCAGACAACTTTTTTTTTTTTCTTTTCATTTATATACTGGGTATATTAGGGACTGGTAACAGCAAATGTCACATAGCAACTTCTAGATCTGGGTTTCACATATGTTTGGATTGAGAATAGAGATAGGTGTTGACTCAGATAACTAAGTAAAGGAAAATATTCAAAGTCACCAGATATGTTGAAAGTTAGTACAGGCATTATTCCCAGGTTATTTTTAGATGGGGTGCTCGTAGATTGCAGTAGACTAGGGTTCAGTTTTAGCGCATTGGTTATGTTGAAGTTAACATGACAGAACATGATGGAAGAAACCATGGAGGAAGTGTTACGTTCTGCTTTGATGTCATAAAACTAGATTTTCCTTTTCTAAAAATCTTGTGTCAAGGTTTGTGTTCCTCAGAGGTTGCCAGACCAGATCTAAGACTGCGGCTAAAACAAGAGCTGTTATTATTGTCAAAGTTTAGCCTGTGAGGAAAAAAAGAGAAAAAAAAAAAAGAGAGAGAGAGAGAAAAGTCTGGAAGCCTAACTTAGCTTGTGTGGGTTGCTGGCTATTTTCAGATTTTAGGTTCATGCAATGGGTGAGGCTTGACCTAAAGCTAAATACAACATTAATGGTTGTACTCTGCTAGAAAAGAGAAGGTAAAAGAGAAGGCAATCAATATCCACAATCAGAAGACACTAAGAGAAAAATTATAGCAGCTACAACTCCAGTCTAGCACAAGCTCTGGGATTCTTCTGAGCTTTGCTCCCTGTTTATGGACCGCGGAGTGCTTTGGCTGTGCTGAAGAGCAGGGTTAGGTGGAGTGTGTGTGGTAAATGCTGAGAGAGGTAAATGTGAAGAGAGGGTGGTTGAGCCTTTTCAGCTTCAAAGGCTAGAGTCAAATCTGGTTACAGCTCAAATACCTTGGGCTGTCCTAAGTTCAAGCTGGTGGCAAGTTCTGCTTTCTATGGCTTTTCTCACATTTTTTTCCCCAGTCCAAATCCTGACTGTTTTAAAGGCAGTTTTGGTATTTTCTACCAACCTTGAAAGTAACCTGAGAATGGGTGGTGGGGCCAGCATTCTGAATGTGACAATCTGTCCTCAGTGTACTTATTGCTAGAACAGAGCTGGCCCATTCCTCACAGTCTGAACCATCATGCTATCCCTAGAGCTTAGTCAAAACAAAGTTACCCTTAAGAGCATCTGACATGAAAGTGAAGAAGCACAACAAAAACCTCAACACTTAATTTCTCATCCTAACTGTACCTAGCTAGCTCTGCCTTAATTTAAAGCTTTTTAAAGAGAACCCCCTTACCACCCAAATAAATGTTAAAACATTTTTTAATTTATTTTAATGGTGTTTAGATTTGCTACCAACTGCATTTGGGATTTTTCTTTCTCACAGTCTTAAACCAAATTGTAAACCTCGTACTGATTG
>JAUBNY010000289.1:197485-207514 GCA_032275445.1 Crypturellus soui
TCTCCTTCTCTGGAGATCTTCAAAACTCGCCTGGATGCCACCCTGTGCCACGTGCTCTGGGTGTCCCTGCTGGAGCAAGGGGATTGGATCATATGATCTCCAGAGGTCCCTTCCAACCTTAAACATTCTGTGATTCTCCTAGCCAGAGTGCTGGCTTAAAACTGAATTCTAATTATAGGTCTAGGCTTTGCCAAATTAATGGTAAATCTAAAACTAATACCAAGACCCATGTTGAGTTCGTTCGCTAATTACTCTAAAGATTGTCTCAGGAATTTTAATAGTATGAGACCAAGAAGCTAATGCTTCCTCAAGGCTTGGAAAAAGTTAAAGAGAGTATTTATTTTAATAGTGTTGCAGATACTATTGTAAGGAATGCCTCCTTGCTCTCCAGAAAGCATTAGTATTTCTTTGCAGCTCAATGATTTCTAATAAACCTAACCCTAATCTAACCCTCTTACTATGCCTTCCACAATCTAATGTTATCTAGAAGCTTTAAAGCTTGGAAGCTTTGAAATTAATTAATCCATTTGTTTGTATGCAGGGTATAGTGCTGTACTTGTTATATAATTTGGCCATTTGTAATACAGAAAATCATCAGAGGTTTTGTGGCATTAAATCCACAGGAAGAATCTAAAAATAGTGCCAAAGCCCAGGTATGTGCAGGGTTTTGGCCCAATTAACCTTTTTTTATCCAAGCCTTTTTCAGAGATGCAATAGTTTATAGACTAAATTCTCTAATTCTAACAGGATTCTAACAGCAAGAATCTAAAATTTAAAATAAATAAATAAATAAATAAATAAGTGGGCTGCTTCCTGACACAACTCTTAAATAGCCTCACTCTGCTGGATTCTAGGAACTCCTGCACGTTGTACAGGAGACAACGTGCCTTTACTGGAGTCAAACAGCCATCACTCCTACCAGCAGAAGTGGATGTTAAATGTCACTCTTACTCTCATCCCAGCTGTTTGAGACATTTAACAATGACAATGGCTGAAAGAACAGGAAAATGGAGGTAGGATTTCTCTGACCATTACTGATTATGGACTATTTCTGTGCCAATAAGGACAACTGGAAAGATTCCAGGAAGACTGTACTAATAGGCAATATCTGTTAAGATACTGCAAAGTAATTTTGAAGTATCCTTTGGTTATTTTGCTCCTGTAATACTGTGTCCACTCCTCTTCAGTTTGAGCTTCTTTATTCCATAAAATAATCTTACTCTTCAAATAAGTGATAATAAGTGATATACTCTTTAAAATGACAGGCTAGTCCTTAGGACCAAGCCTGTCTGGGCATGATGTGTTTGTAGGGTCACAGAAAGCAAGATATGCAGGGCTGGGACACAGAGAACGAGTCCTGTATGGGAAAAAAAGAGCCCATAAAGGCAGGCTCGTGTTGTGCATCCCACACAGGAGGTGACGGGAGGAGGCAGGGGTCATTCCATGGCTGTGCTCCTTGCTGCCCAACAAAATAAGGGCCAGGGCTGTGACCAGCACCTGCCCTTTGGCTGTGAGGTCCTATTCTGCGGGCTGTCTTTCCAGCTGATGTGTACTACAACTAGTCACTCTTGGCATCCCTTTAATAAACCTCATTCTTTACTGGATTACCCCTACTCCACTGATTGCTGTTTTTCTTCATGTGCACTCATTTGCAAGGCCTTACACAAGAGACACAAAGCAGTCTGTAAAATTAGGTCACGTGTGCTGCCTTGTTAAACCACTGGCCAGCCAAAACCAGGATTTTCTTGCCACCACAATGGAGTTTTTAAACCTCCATCCTTGGCAAAAGGGGAAAAAATAAAAGATGGACCCTTCCCCCCACACCAAACATAGCAGTACCAAGTAATTAGGTGAAATTAGTACATATAAACCTATCCTGCCACAGTTCTTTTGTGAAGCATTAGGTATCCTCCTTCAATACAAACTTTTCTTCCAGTGTTTAATTTTCAGCATAAGCAGATGTTTCTTGACACATTACTCCCTTCTTTTCCATCTGAGCAGCATGTAAAAAGGCAGCTCCGTCTTAAACAGAATATTAGTTTTGTCCAGAGACGTCTCTGCCTTTCATCTTCTGGACTGAACATGTGCTTTACCCTAGGATCAGAGAGCAGATAGGCATTGACTCAAAACAGATGCCACGCTGGCCTGCTGTTAAAGTATATCCCAGGGCTTCAGAGGCACCTCTGCCTCTGCACAGACTGCATGTTCTTCTAGACGGGCTTACAAAGATTTTTTGGGAAAAATATTTGAGGCTCAACAGCGTGAAAAGGGATCTTGGTTGAGTTACCCCGTGAGGGCCTTAATTTTAAGGTGAAATCAGGGAAATGTGATCTGACACAGAGGACATTTTGGTAGTATATCTGTCACAAACCAAAAGTCTGTTTAGACAAACTGTCCCACCAGTATGGGTCTGGGCAGTGGGACTGGTACAATTCCCCCCAACCAAGCCAGAGTGGAGGCAGGCAGCAAACTCCTCTTTACTTTGAGCTGCTATGTACATCTGCTGTGCTGACTGTGAATAACTCCACAAAACCACTTTGAAGAAAGGCAGTGCAGTACCCTCATGAGGGAAGATGTGTTTTAGTGCATTGCAGTGAAACCTCTCTCTGTTTGCTCCTTGACAGTTGTTTATTCTGCAACACAATCTGAAAAGAAATACTGTCTTGAAAGTCTGAAAGGTCACTGGTGATTTATTCTTCCTTTTAGTGGCACAATTTCCTAGCTGAATGAGTGTGCTGAGAAGGTCTTAACTGCGAGCATATTCTGAAGAGTCACAGCTGACTTTTTCACATCAGCCTGGGTCAGATCACAATCATGAGCAGAATTAATTCAAAATTTGAGAGGAGATTTGCATACTTTTGATCAGAGATTCATCTGCAGCAAGACTAAAGTTCCAGCTCTATCTGTAGTTTCTATGTCAAAACCCTCATTAACTTTAACCAATAAGCAGGCAAATCTCAGCATGGCCAGTTTTGTTTCACTCCTGTTGGAGTGGGAAGCTGCTCTTTCCAGTGAAGTGAAGCTGTTATTAAGCAGCCATTTCATCCTAAGCAAGTAGGGTTTGGTCTGGTTTGAATACAACGTTAATTAATATTTTTGACCTTCATTCGGTCAGGAAGATTTACTTATTCTTATATATGGCAAAGAAGTTAGCTATAACTGTGAAACTCCTTTCTTCTAACAATCTGTGTCCACCTTATTAGCTATGTCAGCTGGACCTAATAAGCTAGTTTCAGCTACCACATCTCTGTCTCCTTTGGTTGCACCAGGAAGGAACTTAAGACAGCATTTTTAATAACATTGCCATCATTCTTGAACAATTTAGACAACTGGGATATAAGGATAATGCTAGGTGCTTCAGTTTCTCATTGCTCACTTATTTCATAGCCTTAATTTGCTAGGAAGAAACCTGGGGGGAAAAGCCTTCAGTCAGGATGACTCTTCCTACCTCCTTAAGTGATTTTGGACAGAGCAGCAAGCAGCTCCAGATTAGTACCACTGCATGTCTGGAATATCACTGTTATCAGTCTGTTTTTTCAGGCAAGCTGTTCCTCTTGTAGATTTATGTGACCTTGGAAGAATCACACACTCATTGCCTTTGTTACTGAATTCTTATTTTGTAAAACTGTGCCTAGGAGAGAGTTTTGGATATTATCAGTGTTCATTTCTAAAAGTACTCAACAGTTCCTGTTGTTGGACTATTTCACAGCTCTTCTTTCAGAAGAAGCTACTGCTTCTCTCCAGTATCTATGGCATGGGTTATCTCCCCCTGCCTCCAAATGTAGACAACAGTAATTTTTTTTCTAATAATGGAGCCCAGAAGAACTGCTTGTGTATTTCTAAGGCATCTGATAATAGGATTAGCTTCTAAACAAGAAAATACATTTGACCTCAAATGACTTTGTGGCATAACTCACGGAAGTTAAGCACAACTGCTGATTCCACTATGTGTGTAGTCAGAGTGTTATATATGGGGCATAACCTTTCTTGAGATCAGTTGTGAAAGTTTCCCTGTAGTTCGTATGTTGTTCATTGAATGTCTGGATATACAGCTAAATTATACCCATAGATTCCTCAAGGGAAAAAAAAAAAAAAAGCAAAAACCAGCATTATTTTATATGAAACAAAGCAGCCTTGTGAAAATAGATAAAATACCCTGGCAAGATGAGCCTAAAAATCTTACCATCTTACACACCTTTCTTTTGTTCAGGGCAAAAGCTTGGTGTACACGCATACAAAAAAATGCATTCACAGAAAAGTTTATTATTATTTCAGCCTGAAATAATGGCAAATATATCATTGATGTCAGTGGGAACATGACCAAACTTGTTGCTAGGAACAAGAAACAACTTCAAGTCAAAAATGTTTCTCATAAATAATGCAATTCTGTAAATAGTGAGATTAGCCCTTGAAATCCTGCTGGTTTAGAAAAAAGTATGAAATATAATTAAACTTGCTTGCTTTGCTTCTCTTTTTGGCTCTGCATGAATGTGATGTCTGATGTGATGGGCTCTTTGGTCTTACAATAGTATCTCTCTCTTCAGCCTACAGAAAAATCCTGTATTCCACTTACCTATAGATGCATTTTAAATATGCACATTTTGAGGTCAAATTTTGCTGCCACAGAAAACTGTAGTGATTGATTGATTGATTGATTTAAAGAACAAGAGCAGGATCAGACAGTGATATCTTACCATTAATTATTTACACTGTCCAGTGCTTGAAAGAAAATGAGTCTTCCTCAGTGCTATGAATCTGGACAATATACAGGGAAGGGAAGCTGGAAACCGAAGATGTCCTCTTAGTGTTCAAACACTGACCAGGTACAGCCACACCAGAAACAATTCAACCTTTTCAGGAGAAGCTTTGAGAAAAGAGTGATTAAGTCTGTCCTTAGCTTCCCATGGGATGATTCTGGGAATGAGTATGAGCTCAGGGTCTTTTTCCAAGTTGGTCTGGAAAAAAATTGGTCATACATTGTTTGAATATGATAGTATTTGCATAAATTCTTTAGCAACTGACAAAATGCTAGGACTCAAAATAGAAATAAAATGGTCTGACAAGACGGTTTGTTCCCCACTGCTTGTTTCACACGGGAGTCAGTGGTAACCATCGAGAAAACCGTTCCTTTGACCCCATGTGTTTCATAAAGACTGTTTGTGTCTATGGTTCTGGCCCATGCCAAGATCGCGATTCTATTAGGAGCAGTTTATTTTCAAAACCAGAAAAGAACTATCCTTGAGGAGATTCATCATGACTTTCCAAGTCAGGTTTCCTAAATTGGAGAGTAGCAATGATTCATAAAATATGCCTGCCTTTTATTAAGCTCACATGTGAGCTCTGATCTCCCACTCAAGTCTTTGTAAACTAGAGCTGGATGTGGATGTATTCACAGAGTTCAGACACACAGAGCTGACCACCCTTCATCCTGGGGGGGCTTTGGGAGGCTCCCAAGTGTCTCAGAGATTCCATGGCAGAAAAGAATAAGCCTCTTAAAACCAAGAGAAGGGATTTTTATTTCTCAGTTGTTCTTCAGCTTCCTGTCTCCCATCTTCTGAGTCAGCAGGTAGAAAACTGAGTTTTCTCTTTTTTTTTTTATCTCTCAAGTTCTCCTTGCTACTCTTTCACTCTTAAATTAGTTATATTTTACATCTGGGGCCAATTTAAAATAGTGTGTAGAGTTTTGTTCTCAAAATTTCCAGTTTCAAACAGCAGAAACAATATATTGACAATTAGTGTACAGACATGAAATAGACATTAGAATTTTCACATTTTAAAAACAATACTTCCTTTTTAAGAGAATTTTTTAATAGTATGTTCAGTCTCAAAAAAAGATTCTCCCATTATCTGCTGACTTCTGCTTTTCAAAGACAAATTAAAAATAGCCATCCATAAAGTTTATAGTTTATGTCTGAAAAATCTTTGTTGTCATATATGAGACAAAGTAAAATTGAATGATTTACTCCTTGTTAGTTAACACATTCCCATATATATTAAAGATACATGTGTGTGTCTCCGTGACTGACTGACTCTCAAAATCATGTGTCTTCAAATCTACTGATGTTAAGTATATATAATCTTGGCATGACTTTGCTGAGGTTTGCTCCCTACAAACCCTACAAGGTTTGTAGAGCAGTAATATCTTTCATTAAAAAAACTGACATGGTATTGGCCAAAATCAAGTTCAGATTAAAGGTACACAAGCCCTTCTGTAAAGCTGAAACAGAAACAGCAAAATAGCAGCTAAGTGAATGTTGAAATGTATTGAATTTTCTGATTTACACAATTAAAGGCATTGTGTGCCTGACACAGAAAAATATCAATAGGGTTATTAAGATTCTTAATCCCTCCAAGCGAACGTTGAAAGAGAAAAAACTAACTTTGGCCTCTAGGCAGCCATTGCTGAGGTGGTAAAAACTGTAATTTGTTGATACTTTTAATACTACTTTAGGAAAAAAAAAACACATCTCTCTGGTTCAGTCTAGTGCCTTCTGTGCTCTGTAAGACGAGAAGCTGAAAGACATGAGTCAATCAGATACTGACTTGAGATAGATCATGCAGATAGGAAACGAATCACTCGTCATCATTATTCTTTGCAGAATACTTCATTCCCTTCTTCATGTAGACTTCAGTTTTCATATGACCCATTCACATCTGCATAAGGTGGAGAGACAACATTCCTCTGGGCTAATCAATACCAGCTGTGTGCCTTACAAAAAGGGATAGGATGAAGAGGTCATGAAAGTAAATTTTTTTTTGCAGTTGGAGAGGATATTTTTTCAGAGGTATAAATGGTTTTGCCCACAATATTTACCTTACATTATCAATAAAACTACTTTCTGAGCAGCCATAAATTCAAGTTGTTCTACTTGCTATGAATGGGTTAACAAATATTTCAAACCATATTTGAAAATGGTTTGAATCCTTTCTGGCAAGCTGCAGTGGCTTTTCCTTGTCCCAAAACAATCCAGTTGAATAGTGCTGTCAAAAGCCTGATTTTTTGACAGCATTTTTAGGAGACTTTGAAGGAGGTGTTTATAGTGAGAGAGCTGATAATTAAAATTAAATAGATTCAGCTTGTGGAAAATTCCCTCAAACTACCTAGCTGCAGCTGGTAAGGCCTTGGCAGGAATGTGTGTTTGCCTCTTCACTTTATGAAAGATGGAGCTGAGTTTGACGATGTCCAGAGGGCAATGAAATGACTGATAAGAAAATGTTATCTAGACTTCACCTTAAAGCAACTAAGGGTGCTCAGTTTAGAGAAGAACAGACACAAGGGCACATAAACCTTTAAATATTTTGAAAGCAATCCAATGATCAATTATTTTTTCACATTTTATAGGCAAAGAGATGACAGGAAATAATTTTAGTGTTCATCCCAAAATTTTTCTTCATAGGAAAAGAACATAGATGCCATGGGGACATGTTGTCCAGCTCTTAAGAGACAAAGTACTTTTCACAGAGGATAAGAAGGGGGATGCTGAGGCATGGAGTGGAATCAGCTAGCTGAACCCTGAGTCAGTCGAGAAAGTTCCACGAAACAAGAGATAGGTTAAAAAAAAAGAGCAGCAGGAAAACAAAGTGAAGTTGGCAGAAGGACACTTGGAGACTGCAAAAAATAAAGAGTGGTTTCTCTGCATCTCAAGAGAGGAAGTTTTCTGAAGTGTTGCTGTGGCATTTTGCCGCAGTGACTTCCTAGAGCTGGCAGGAAGTGATGCAGAAGGTTTTGACCACCCTGTTCAGATCAAATGAATAAGCAGTTGGTATAAAAGAAGGAATAGTGGTTCACAGGGAGGCCTTCAAAACTAGACTGGATCCCTATCTGTGAGCAGGCATCTGCAGACTGCCTCAGGGAAGGAGAACGAATGCTCATCTGTTTGAAATAAACTCCATAAATTTATAGTTAGGATCATTTTATAACGACTATAACTACATTATAAGCCATAAGGTTTTCCAGAGATGGGCTGTAACTGAGCTGGATCTTATCAGGCAACTTGTGAAGATGTTTGGTGCCTCTATCCAGCTTTGATGATAGATTATTTTTTCAACCTCTTACCTTGTGTCCTTGCAGGCAATTGAGGTCTTATGAAGCAAAATCATTTGTGTGAATATTTCTCAATAACTACAGTGATCATTGAAGTCTTTACAACATCTATTCCAAAACTGCAGGAAACTCCCCCTGAAAATTTGTGAGATGAAATTGTAACTGGATTGAAGCCTGTTGGTAGCTTCAAAAAAAATCTGTCCTTGAAATTTTCAGCATTTTGTAATCAGTTATTACTTCAGTTGTATGACTCCTGTGTGGCCAGAGCTTCTATGAGCTTTGCCCAGAATTCAGCATTACACTAGCTCAAAATCCCCCCCAAAAAACTTGGTAAACAACTACATGTGAACTGTAGCTTGTGCTTTGAAAAGATGAGCTATGTCTCAGACAACCCAAGTTAGGATCTGTTTCTGAATTTCAGCAAAAGTATCAATTTCCGTTTGCAAGGCAGCTGAAAATCAAGAGTTTTTTTTTTTTTAATGGCTCTTCTTTGCCTTGAACAATTCTTACTTATTTAATTACACAGCTTTATATCACTCTGTAAGTGAATTATGTAACATTTTGGAACTTCCCTATTGTGTTTGTCTATTTCACAAATCCGGTAGAGTTGGTAAGTACAACTGTGCATATATTTGGTATAATTATTTCATACTTATTTCATACTTCTTAAAAAAAAAAACAAAAGATGATCTAGGCATTGAAGGGCAGAGGCATGCTAACATCATCTGGAATCTATGCAAAGAGTGAATAATGGTGATTATTATTGCTGTGAGATGATCCACAAATCTTTTTAAGCTCATTAGGGTGTGTTTACATAGTTTTGCCTTCAGCAGACCGTGACAGCATACTCGATACCAAACTAGAGTATAGACATCTGTCGTTTTTCTACAAGGAGCAGTGGATTCTTAGGAACACTGATCTATGACCAAGAAGAAGCTCACATTGAGCTTACGTGTTACTACCAACTCTCTGAAGAAGGAGACTCTACAGCCTCTGTGGGCAGCTTGTTTCAGTGCTTTGGCATCCAAAGAGTAAAGAAGTTCTTCCTCATATGGAGACGGAACCTTCTGTATTTTAATTTACACCCATTACCAACTAGACTCAGCCCCATTTATTATGACCTTCTGAGCTCTGCCATCCATCTAGTTCTTAATCCACTTCACTGTCCATTCATTTCACCCACACTTCCTGAACTTCTCCATGAGAATGTTATGGGAGACTGTGTCGAAAGCCTTGCTGAAGTCAAGATAGATAATACTCATGGCTCTCCTCTCATCCATCCAGCCAGTCATCCCATCGTAGAAGGCTATCAGGTTTGTCAGATGTGACTTTCCCTTGATGAATCCATGCCGACTACTCCTGATTGCCTTCTTTTCCTTCCCATGCCTTCACATGAGCTGCTCCACCACCTTTCCGGGGCTGGAGTGAGGTTGACCAGCCTGTGGTTTTAGAGGTCCTCCCTCTTGCCCTTTTTGAAGACTGGAGTGATGTTGGCTTTCTTCCATGCCTCTGGAACCTCTTCCACTCTTCATGACCTCTCAAAGATGTTGGAGAGCAGCTGAGTAATGACCCCTGCCAGTTTCCTCAACACTCTTGGGTACATCTCATCCAGGCCCACCCTGGGGGACACCCATGGATTTAGAGGTGTCCAGTTTGCCTAAATAATCCCTATCCCAATCTTCCTCAACCAGTAGAAAGTCCTTCTCTCTCCCGGTATCTCTCTTGTCTCTGGACTCTGTAGTTTATGGAGACTAGCCTTAGCAGTAAAGACTGAGACAAAGAACGCATTTAGTAACTCTGCTTTCTCTGCATCCTTTTCTGACAGTGAGGGTGACAGAACACTGGAACAGGCTGTCCGGAGAGGTTGTGGAGTCTCCTTCTCTGCAGATCTTCAAGCCCTGTGCCACATGCTCTAGGTGGCCCTGCGTGTGCAGTGGGGTTGGACTAGATGACCTCTAGAGGTCCCTTCCAACCTTAGGCATTCT
>JAUBNY010000289.1:208494-218865 GCA_032275445.1 Crypturellus soui
CTGTGCCACATGCTCTAGGTGGCCCTGCGTGTGCAGTGGGGTTGGACTAGATGACCGCTAGAGGTCCCTTCCAACCTTAGGCATTCTATGATTCCATGATCCTCTGGCACAAAGGCACCCACCCTGTTCTGCAGTGGGTCCATGTTTTCCCTAGTCTTCCTCTTGCTGCTGATGTATTTGTAGAAGGCCTTCCTACTGTTCCTGACATGTGTCGCTAACTCTAATTCCAAACGCACCTCATTGCATCCCTGCATTCTCGGGCAATGTTCCTATATTATCCCCATGTGCCATGACCCTTTTTCCACACTGTATGCTCAGTTAAGTTTTCCCAAGAGCTCCTTGCCCATCCACACAGGTCTTCTGCTCACCTTGCTTGACTTCTTTCTTGTAGGAATGCACCAATCCTGAGCTTGGAGAAAGTGGTGTTTGAATATTAGCCAACTCTCCTAGACCTCCTTTCCTTCTAGGACCTTGGCCCAGGGGATTCTGCCAAGTTGCTCCCTGAAGAGGTTAAAGTTGGCTCTCTTGAAGTCCAGGGTTGCAATCCTACTTCTTGCCCAGCTTCCTCCATGCAATATCATGAATTCCAATATCCCATGGTCACTGCAACCAAGACTGCCTCCAACCCTCACATTTCCAACTAGACTATCTCTGTTTGTTAGTATCAGGTCTAGCAGTGCCCCTCTGGAAGTGGTCAAAGAATGCTCCATCTATAACAGGGATAAAGGAAGCGAATTAAAATAGCTATTCCAACATTTTTTAGATAGTCTGCATTATTTGAGAAAAGATTCATTGAAATTATTTGTATTAATCAAAAGTAAGAGTATTCCAGAAAAAAAAAAATGTAACATCAACAAAAATGGAAATACACGGAGAACGGAGTAAGCCCAAAAGGATTTTAATATACTGCATAGCCTAGGGCTTGATTATATTCACAGAACACTGAACATAAGGCAATGTAAGTGTGTACTAGCTGTGTATGGGTTTCATACAATAGCAGTTTTCAATGCAAAACTGCAATAAAGCCTTAGAGATCACATATGTGCTCCCTAAAATGCTGAATGCACTGAATTCTTCAGCTTTGGGCCCCACAGTACTTCAAGTTCACAGAAATATTTGCTGTGTTTGCCTCAGTTACTGTCACTTTAATTTCTGCCTTCAGCATGTGTTTTTGGCTTCCTCAAATGTTTAGACCATTTCCTTGTAACAAACCTGTAAGACACACTTCTAAAACCATAAGTGGCATTTTTTTTTTTGTCTGCAGATGACCCCCTTAGGTAGGTAGTTTATGCTCTTTGTAAAGCCAGTAGCTGTGGTTGCTACCTAGCTGGATATGAAGCAAGTGATTTTAGCCTTTGTCTTTGTAGTTGCAGAAATTATTGGTATATTTTACAAGGTTATTAATAAATGCAGTAGAATACAGAAAGGAAGTTTCTTTCAGACTTCCTTCTTTATTTCACAGAGAATCCTGCAACACTGCTAGTATTACTATTTATGTTTTCATCAAGGTAAAGTCCCAGCCAGGAGATCAGACTGTGCTAGACGGTCATACTCCTACTGAATGGAGGGAACTCCTGCATTACAATGTAAGAAAATCCTAGCCAAGGAATCTGCAATTTAAGGTGGGCAAGCAGCAATGATTGGTAAATTATATAATCAGCTGTGAAGAAAAAGACTAACCAACACTAGGAATAGATTTAAAAATCGCAATTAAGAGTTCTAATTTTTAGGTGCTGCTGACTCATTACTGAAGTTCACAGCTCATGATTGATACATTTAGCATTCACATGCTTTGTCCTGCAAAAGCTGCTGAGAGTAAAATATGCTATCTTTTCTGGCAATGGTATAATATCAACATAAAACTTCACGCTTTTCTTTCATTAGTGTTTGAATGGCATACAGTTTATTGTGCAACAGGCTGTTCTCTTGGCCAAGACTCTTCAGTAACTTTGCCTCATGAGGGCGGAACCTTTAAGGCCATATCTGTTCCAGAAAAGAGCCAACTCTTACCTCACAGCAGAACTCTGGAAAACATCTCTTCCCTTCTTTCCATTAATTATTTGGAAGAAGACATGCTTCAGCTAATAGCTTGAGGTAATTCACTGAAATTACAGCTAGCTTGAAGCACAACAGTTGCGGGGGAGAGAAGATCAGTGTTTGAAATGAAAAAATTTAAAGTATTTTTAAGAGGTATGACTTAAATAGAAGGATGCATCAGTACTGTGGGGTGGAGAATATTCCCAGACTATGACACCAGGAATACCTAAAAAAATGCAGGAAAACTCCAGGCTCCATTCTTGTGAACTATATGAAAGCTTCTTTGCAGACTCAATTCCCACCCCCCAAAAGATACCCAGACGAACCGAAAAAAAACAAACACTTCTCCTGCACATTGATTAAACCAGTAGGTTTCACAGGGCTGCAGCCTTGTTTTTCTAATAGACCCTGTTAATTGTGAATAGCTACACATAATGGTTCTAGAAGGCAAGTTAAGCAATGTAGGGAATAATAATCTGCAGCAACTGATGTGTTAGTTTGATCTTCTGAGGTTTTCTACTGTTGAAGTCACCCTTACCTGATGTACTGCAGTAGTTTTGTTTCAAAGTATGCTCAGTTCTTGAACTAGAGCATTCAGAATGCCTGGAATCACCTTAAGAGAAGACAGGCAAAAAAGTACAAAACAGTACTTTTGATACTGTGTTGTGGGTCTTTTCTATTACACTTTTATAACCCCGTACTAAGCACTTCATTCACATTTCTTAAGCTATATTCTGTCTGTTTTAACAGTGGAAAATTCAAAAAAAGAGAATATTCATGTTAATTCAGTATTTCTCTTCTTATTTGCGAGAGACTGATGTCTTCTGATTTTTATTTCGTCATTATTTTGGATGCAAACTATATGCAGAGTCAGGCTATGAAATTTCAAAAATGCTGTACTTACACATGTAAGATTAAAGGACCTCTTTTTTGTGTTGAATTTGGTGGTAAATTCATCTAAAAGCTTCGGCACAAGGACTATCAGGGCATAATATGTTAATTTTATTACTCAGTACCAGTTTTGCTGTTGCCACAACCCCTTTGACCTTAATGAAATCCACACTGTGAAAGTCCCATGCAGTGAGCAAGGAATATATACAACCTTGCATGTTTATGTAATGTTGCTTAATTCAAGACCACTTAGTATGAGGAGAAAGAAGAACGCTGGGTTCCTGAGTGTGCACAAGTAAAGTCAAATGCAAGCTGTGTCAGGAAATGAGGAGCACACGTGGAATTAATTAGTTTCTGTATTTCTTTGAGAATATTATATGTTGGGCTTGAGGAGTGCTGCTGATGTCATTTACCATGAAAGCACAGCTGGAGCGCAGCATGAAGGCAGCAAATCTCTGAGACAGAATCACACTCTTGGTATTTCAGCCACAGCCACGTGCAGTTTTCTGGGAAGTGGTGCTGTTATAAAGACAAGAAAGCCATTTTGGAAGCAGAGGCACATCAGGGACACCTTAAGAGTTGGTGACTCAGCCTGCAGTGAACAACTTTGTACTTGGCTGAGCCACCTTCATGTGGACCTGCCTGCCCTTGTAAAAACCCCACTTGAATTAAAAAATGGTGATTAGTTTTTGCATCAGGGTCATAGAAAATGTCTTACACCAACTTCTTATAAATCTCCTGGAACTATATGGTGTCGCTGACAAAAGGGGAGAAACGGTCCCCATTTTAGGAAGGACAGGCTCTGCATGAAGTCGTATCAGCCCATATCCTGCTGGAAACCTTGAAGCACAAAATGTGAACTGACCTTAGATAGGCGGTCAAATCTCAGCTCAGCGCTTAAACTCTGAGCCAAACGCTCTCTCTGCTGAGGTAAATACTACCCACAGAGCAGGGAGAAAGAACCGATTGAAATGAAACTGGTTGTACTCTGATTTCCTTGAAGTTATCCTAGTGTAAAACTTGGAACAAGAGAAAAATGGACAAGTTTCAGGTCAGGCAGAGTTCAGTATACATCAGAATTAAACAGGTCCTGCATTTGTTCAGGACAAAATTGCAGCTGTAAGTGCAGATCAGTTTTCCCTGATTCTGTCTGCTGCTTCACATACTGATGAACAGCGCACACTACCTTTCTGGCTCCCTTCTACTGCGACCCCGCTGATTTCTGATCCTTTGTTGTGCAAGTCCTATCAGTGTAAGACTGAATTCTTCTAACTCCAGTGAAAATAAGGAGCTCTTGTTCAAGAGTCTATGCAGGATGAAGAGGCCTTTCCAGAAGTGAGAGCAAATTCATCAGGTTTCAGTCCCTTCAGTCTGTAGGATTTTAAGCAAAACATGCTCCACAGTGTAACCCAAAATGCTGTGAAGTTTATGATGTGGCCATTGACTATAGCGATATAGACAGAGTAAGCTTTCCTTTCTCCCATCCCATAATAACAGAAGCATTTCATCTACATTTACCATTCAGTAAATGCAATGTCATCTTTCAGTTGAAATTTGGCTGCACTATGAGTTGTTTTGCTCTCTTCCCTTTCCTGCACAGCTGGGAAATGAATCCCCTTCCAATCCTTTTTGGGATGGGGAGAGAAAATTAAAAAAAAAAAAAGCTGGCAGTGAAAATGCTTATTCTAGATAAAGTGAAATAAGTTGAAGTTAAACAAGGCAGTGTCACCTCTTTAGAGATAGCTGACACTTGCGTCAACACGGGGCTGGTAGAGTAATATTTGAAGAGGGGGAGAGCGTAGTTAGATTTTTTTTCCAACAGTTTGGAGGTAGGGTAGTTCTCCTGCGTGATTAGTGCTGCTGTGTGATGAATTGGGCACAGATCTGTGAAATGCACATGTGCTGCTGAGTCTGGAGTTGAGGGACAGAGGGAAAGTGCACCAGTGCCTCGCACAAACTATGTCTGACTTCTGGTTTGTATTCGTTAGAGGTACGAAGCTGCGACCGTAGGTAGCATCCTCTCTCCTCGCTTCCCGGAAAGTGGGAGAAAACTACAGCCCTTACAAACTACTTGGCCCAACTGAAAAAGGCAAAAGGATACTGCCTGGAGTGAAACTGGGATACACCATGGCTGCCACTGAACCACAGCTTGACGCTGCAAGCGACTCGGTCAGGTCACCAGACCAATGAGGTTTAGATGGGAATTTTGCTTTTGGAAAGTACGTTATGCATTTTTATCAGGCTTGAAGTTTTTCTGCAAGTCATCTCAGCCGCCTGCCTGCTGCCACTAGGCTACTCATTGCAGGCATCAGCTTGACCATGCATTCTGCTGCCAGCGCCAGGAAAGTTCCTGCAAAGATTAAACCTAGAAACATCTATGAGAACTCAAAAGCATGGCTGAGACCAAAGTATAGATCCAGAGGCCATAGCCTAATCAGGCTGAGGTTTTTTAGAGTGATTCTAAGTGTCACAATTGTCAGTTTGCACAACCCTGTGAAGATTAACCATCCAGCAACTAACAGCTTTGAATGTCTTCACTGTCCACACAAGTGAAATCATCTTTGGAAGGGTGGATAGGAAACAACATAAGGTATATGCTGCGAATAAGGAGGGTCAGACTTGGTGGAGTTTCTTGTTAAACATCAAGATGGAGAGAAACTGCAGTTTCTGCACAGCAGGATGCAGTAATTAATAGAAAATTTCTAAGGCTACAGAGAGCCCAGATAACACCAACTCGGACTTTAAGATACAAAGCATATTACTGTGCATTATTAGCTCTGTCCAGGTGTGCTCTTTCATAATCCCCAATGAGTTATTTACCACTGTTATAGCATTTTAGTAGCTTGCCTTATTTGCCTGAAAATTCCTATGTTTAATTCTTCATGTGCATCTTGGTGCAAGCCCTGAAGTGGTTTGCTAAAAAGCCTCTCCTCTTTATGACAGCTGGATTCATTTGTGGAGCCTGAATTTACAGAATCATTTATAACTCCATCCACAGCCCCACACAGTCTTTTTTTTTTTTTTCCTAATGGATTTGCTCCATTGCTCCAGATGGAGAGCTCTTTCCAGAGCTCTCAGAAATTCGGTCTCCCATTCACAGGCACACCTACATACCCACAAGCCAGTGTAGTAATGTAATGATAATCACAACTGAGAGGAAATCTGGCAGTCACTGGCAAAACCAGTCATAACAGGCTCTTGAAAGTCACTCCAGTGGAAAAACTTAAGTACTTCTTTCAGTGATCAGCTTTATAGTCTAACATGTGCAGCCTGACCTCTTATTTGGGGCCAGAATAAGCAAAGACGTATTGCACCTCAAAATGCAAAAAGGACAATGTATCCTTTCTTTTTTATTGCTACCCCACAAATCATCACATCCTCACTGTTTTCACAAGAATGGTGAAGATATTTAAGTTCACATATAGCCACTATTTCAGCTCTAGTATCGTAACCTTAGATTTGGTTTTATAGCCAAATCTGCTCAGTAGTCACAAACAGAAGTGGATACCATCTTGTTTAACAAAGTGAGATATTTTTTTCTGGCAAAAGGACATATTTTTTTCTGGTAGTAGTTGTGTGCCCAATTTCCTGTAGCTCTATGAGTGGAGGTGGCTTTGTTTCCAGTAGAAGGCAGAGATAGATATGAGGTTCAGAGTGCACAGATTTGATTGATTTGATTTGATATGATATATTTTGCCAGAGGTCCTCAACAGAGATGAACCTAAACCGAGACTATGCATCTAATGAGATTTGAGCAAGTTCAGTGCTAAATGTGAAATGAAATTCAGAATCCAGTGTGGCTGTAATTCTCCTTTGCAAAAATCTGCATTCAAACACCACCAGCCATTGGGAATACTGATATCTGAGTTTGACCTTGACCTCTGCCATTCAAAGTTCTCTGAGATCTAATTGTTAATAGGTCTCTCTGGCTAATTGCTTCCAGAGATGTGGAAAGCATGCTTCTCATTATGCTCCACATAGTTTTAATTTCTTACACTTAATGTCTGCACAGCACCCTGCAAGGAAACCTGTGAGGACAACAGTTGTGATAGCATTTTCATCATGGCAAGACTCAGGAAATGATGGGACATGTTTGGTTAAGGCATGTCTGCACAAAGTAGGTCATTCAAGGGAAGAAGTATTTTCATACAAACAATGTCTTCTGGAAAAGACAATTAAAATAAATACAAGAACCTCTAGTTTGGGAATGAGCTCTATTTTGATATCTGTCTTTATCTTCTTTCTTTACTGGACCCTTATGGGTCCTCATGTATTTTTTTCGGGTATCTCTTACCTTCCAATGGTGACTTTGCCAACCTTGCAAACAGACAGAAACCCCGCCACAGGAAATACTCTTCTCACTTCTCTAAGACTAGCTTAGTGCTTTAGAGAAGCCTAAGATTCTCATGAAGTAGGTAATATTTCACATTATTCCCTTGAAAACATTGTAGTGTAGCATCTCTGCTGCTCAGTGTTTTCTCTTCCTTGTAACCTCAGACTCCACAGCTTCTTTTCACCAGAGCACTCTCTTTTTGGAGATTTGCAAAACACACAATGAAAGCCTAACCAATGCATTTCCTTTACTACTTTAAATTGGAGAACATCTTACTGGATCCGTTTAGTTGTGGTAATGGTGGCTAATCAGAAAATCATTAGCTGAATACTTTTAGCAGATGAGGCAAGAAAATTCTTTCAGTAGGAAAGAACAAGCCCTAAAAGGTAGTTGCGTGACAAGAAAAAAAAACAATGAAGATTCACTTTTCTTTTCCAAACAGTATACTGTTTCAGGAAAATAAAGAGAAGCAATACATCACATTAAAAAAAAAAGAAGAAAAGAAAAATATATTTCCTTGTATTTATGGATTTACAGTAACTTTTGATTACTTACAGGCACACAACTGCTCACTGAATATCAATAACTGGTATTATCCTCATGTGCAGAGAGGAAAATTCTAGTTCAATACAGACATCTCCAAAGGAAGTCTAAGTCACAGGCTGTCTCTCCATTGTGTTTTTACTGCTAAAAGCCTACTTCTGACATGCCTAATTGACAAAGGAGTGCAAACTGGGTACTTCCTCATCTGAAAAAGCTTGCAGACCCACAGCACTGGAGACGGAAAGAGAAGGCACCAGCACACAACCTCCATCTGTAGTGCTCAGTGAATACAGTGTCCTCTCAACCAGGAAAGCTTCTCCCCCTCCCACCAGGTCAAGCAGCGACACTGAGTGAAAGACAAGTGACCAGTGTTAACCGACCTTTCACATTCTACTGGTTTGCAATTGCAACTGTGTCTGCCTTATAGAGGGCGGTCCACAGAGGCAACATTGAAAGAGGAACCAATAACTAATATAACCCAAGCCCCTGAGGGCTTGATGAAGACACAAAGCTGCTTTCTGTGCGGTGTCAAGCTTCACAGTATGCTGCATGTAGGAAGTCCATAGTGACTTTTTGTTCCCTGGTGTTAGTGAACAAATAATATGGCAGGCAATTTATCAGATGAGATGAGCACACTTGGAAACTGAAAACAACTTTGACGTTCTGAGAGAACATGTGTAACTCATGAGCTCTGATTAAAAAAGACAGAGGTGCACGACATTCCATGTCCCTGTACCTATTGGACACAAACCCTTGCTTCCTACTTGGAGTAAATTTTAAAACTTTAGCTGTCATAGCTTAGTGCCCTATGGGTTATTTACTACCCACATAATGTCCACCTCTGCCTCTGTGGATTTTTCACCCATCCTCTGGACTTTCTCTTAAACATAGGCCTAAGACAACAGCAGCCTCCACCTAGATGGAGAATCCACCTAGGTCGACTACTACACCTGCGTATATGTATGTAGAACCTGCCAGAATATTTACTGCATATCCATATTCAGAATGGGAAGAGCAAGAGAGTGTACTCACAGTTAATTAGTACTCTAATAAAGTTAATGGTATGTTACAGTGTTACAATGTTACAATGCTGGAGTGACCTCTAGTAAGAATGGACTTGACGACAGCAACCTCCAAGATGTCTGAAATACCACAGGAATCCTCTAATGAGATTCAGGAATGCCTTTATTCTCATTTACTGGCTACAAGTAGAAAGACATATGATTTCAATTTTAGCTAGCTTTCTGCCATTTGAGAGAGAGGTTTACAAGAGTATAAATTGACAAGAAAACAACTCTGCAGAATGGCAGTTCTTGGAAGTACCCCACAGCATATTAAAAAAAAAAAGCCACAAAATAGCATTTACCAAAGAACACCTGATTTAGTAGATGAAAGCCACAAGAGAGTATATTTGTGATTATGAAAATCTGTTTTTTCTCGTTATGTGAGTGGATTTATGTCTTTTGAACAAACAGTGAGGTATCCTCTGGAGTAGCTGTCTTCAAGTCTTCATCATTTAAAAAGCCACAAAAGCTATATATTCTCTGTTTTTTTTTAATCCTGTAACAGATATTCCTATTATTTATTTATTTCGTATCTCTTTCTCTCTGTTTCTGTGTTTAACAGGTGTTCTTGCAGGATTGCCATATGAATTGAGCACCATTTCTCCATAGGAGACAGATGGAATAATGTTCGCATTTACTGTATAAGGATTTGGTGGGGAAAACAGTCCTAATGTGGCAAACTTGAACGTTTCTGGACACATTAATGATAAAAAAAGAGAAGAAGAAAATAAATCTAGTGGGAAGAAGAGGAGGAGCTCACTTCAGAGCAAATTAGGCCCTTTGTATGAGCAGAACAGGTATGATGATGTGCCACAGAAATTTTGAGAAAACCTCAGGGAAAGGTTTTTGTATCTGAATAATTCTATACTTCAGAACACAAAGGATAGGACAAGCCTTCTGTGTCATTTGTGTTAGCCAGCAGTAAGGATAGAAGGAAAAGAGATTAAACAATGTCAGACATTTTTCAGATCGTATTTCATTTTATTTTTTTAACAAGCTGTGTTTTGTCTATAGCCAAAAGCTACAAAAACAGAAAGATTGTTTTTAAATAATGTGCTGAAAGTGCTGGTAAGGTCCGTCTCTGTAGGGATCTCTAGTCTTTCAGGAATGGCTGTGCATCTGACTATAAATATAGCATGGCTTGTTTGTTAGGAACCTAACTATCTTGTTTTCTAAATAAACTCTAGATGATTCAGACTTAACACTGGAAGACACAGAGCTCTGGTGGGGAAGAGGTGCCTCAGACTGAAAGCTCAGAGGGGATAGGCAGGTTATATGGGATTTGCCTCAGGTTGCAATCTTCTTGTTTGGAAAGTCTTTTCTGTTTACTTAGTTTTAACATTTTTATTGTGCAGAATACCTTGAACTTTGTGATTAAAAGAAAGAATATGGCAGGAATCTTTCTTCAACCATCCTTTCAATAGAACAATTTTCAAAGCAGAGAGAGAGAGAGAGAGAAAGAGAGAGATAGAGACGAAGGAAGAAAGGGAGGGAGGGAAGGAA